>NGBS01000897.1:0-92586 GCA_002245135.1 Proteromonas lacertae | reverse complement strand
AAACAAATTTATGATAGAAACGAGAATGACTTTATAGAAAAAATCATTCGTGGATATTTGATTAGCGTAGGATGTAGAGAACCACAACATGGTATCAAATACTTCCACAATTTCAATTCTATTATGATATGGGATAATAGTAACTATAGAGTTCCATCTGATGTTGATGTTGGTAGTAAAATTGCTGTAAGTGTTGTGATAATCAAATCTCTATTAAGAGTAATGGTACTCAAAACTTTGTTAATCATAGAGTATGTAGTGATATTGTTGGTATAATGAAAATCCTGATTTAGCTACAACTATTAGAAGAAGTAATGAGAAGAAAATTAAGAAAGAACAAGCTAATCAAAACAAATTTGTTTCACCTCCCAGAATTAAGAGAACTAAGATAGAAGATAGTGATTTAATTAGTACTCGTAGACCATTCCCTGCTAAGAAAGTAATTAGTAATGGTTTTATTAGTGCTGCTAAAGTTATTAACTTTGGTATTGGTGGTAACGCTTTTAAGTGATAAGGATTTGGGAGAGGTAGAAGAATGATTTAATTATATTTTAATTCATTAATTCTTTAAATATATATCATTCATATTTTTATATATATTGTTTTGAATATCACTACAAGATAAAATAAATGAGTTATACAAAACATATGGTTATTTAAACAAACGAGACTTTATTAATTTCTCTGTAAATGAACTTGAGAATAACTTTAAAAAATCTGACATTAAAAAAGCTAGTAGTGATCTTGTAGAGTCTAAACCAGATTATCAAATCACTGCAACTAAAAGGAATAGAATTAAATATGAAATTGAAAAGTTACCTGGGTCATATCAAATAGATTTGGTGTTTTTCAACAATACAAAAGTTCCATTTTTGTTAATTATAGAAGTTGTTAGTCGTAAGTGTTGGATATATTATGTTAAATCTAAATCAGAAAATGATGTGTATCCAGTGTTTGAAAAATGGTTTTATCAGGGGTATGCAACCTAAGGATGAAAACGCTCGTTTTGTAGGGAGTATATTGTCAGATGAAGAGTATGGCATTATCTATGGTAAGAAATTTTTAGATTTGTTTAATAAAAATCATATACGATTTATACTTAAAGAACGTAATGAACATAATATAATGAAAATATTGGATCGATGTGTAAGAACTATTAAAGATATGTTTTATAGAAAAATTAATACATTTTCTGATGAAGAATTTGATAAAATTAACAATATTGAATCATTGTGTAATATAGTATATACTGTTGTAGATGATTACAATGCAAAACCACATTCTGCACTCAATAATCTAACTCCAAATGAAGTATTCAATGATTTTGAAGTCCAAGATAGATTGTATAAAGAATCGCATGATAGAAACTTAAAGAAGCGTAAAAGTGATATTCATTTCAAACCAAATGATTTTGTCAGAATAAAAGAACGTAGAGATAACAAACTTCAAAAAACTACATATTATACTGATAAAGTATACCAAATACACAAAGTTGGACCATTTTCATATTCTGTTAAGAACTTGGATGGAACAATACCTAAAGAATTCAATCCTAGAGATATAGGTTCATATAGATTCAAATCACATGAAATTAAAAGAGTGCCAGTTAATAGTATTACAACAAATGGTAAGTTTAGATTAAGACAAATTCATAGTATAAATAATGAAGCACAACCTATAGAACCAGATATTCAACCAGTGCCAGAAGGCAGAAAAAGTAGATATGGTAGAGTATATAAGAAAAATTCGCTATTTAATGATTTCGTATAATTTTTTATGTTTTTATTTATGTTATTTTTTACATATTAAACTAACACCAATTTTCATCAAAGTAATGAATTCAAAGTGCTTTTTCAAGTATATGGATTAAAGCATAAACCAGACAAATTTAAAGTATATATTAATACTTATAAGTTCTTCATCATCTTCTCAAACTCTTCAGCTTTCTTTCTTTCTCTTCTTCAATTCTCTTCTTAAACTCTTCTTCCATTTTCTTTTCTAATTCATCGTTTTCTTTTTTCATCTTTTCTTCCATTTGTCTCTTTTGTTCTAATACCCATTTCTTTCTTAACTCTTCTTGTTGTCTCATATTCTCTTCTTCTTGAAGCATTCTAATAACAACTAATTCTTCTTTTCTTTTCTTTTCTGCTTCTTCTTGTTTTCTTTTTCTCTCTGCTTCTTCTTGTACTTTTCTAACTCTTTCTTCTTCTTGTTGTTTTTTCTTTTTTTCTTCATCTTCTTGTTTCTTTTTCTCTGCATCTTGATGTTTAATTTTCTCTTCTATCTCTTTTTGTTTTTCTTCATCTTTTTTAGTTATTTCAGCATTAAAATATTTCAATTCAGCATCCAGAATATCAATATCAGTAACATCAAGAAGTGTAGTATCAGACCTTGGTGACATTGGAGGTGTAAAGGTTGGACTTTGGCTACTTAATAAATCATCAGCAGATGTTCTTGATTCAGTATCTTTCACAATTATACCCATTGGTTCATCAACAAAATCAGAATCCTTAACAATCTTTCTTTTCTTTAAATGAATTAATTCATCATCACTATCAATAATTGCTTTTGTTTTAGGTTTCTTTACAGTATCAGTTCTTCTTTTATAAACTCTTTTAGGTTTTTGAGGTACAGTTGGTGGTGGTGGTTCTTGTTGTGGTTGTTGTTTTAACTGAGGTTGAATAAAAGGTTTAATCGTTTTTACATTTGGTTTTGCAATACTCTTCATCTCATCGTCACTAAAGTATAATTCATATACTCATTTTGATCTAATGTCTCTAGATGTTTGATGGGAATTAACTTCTGATTATCAAACTTACATGAAAAGCAATAATAAACTGCTGTAGCTGACTTCTCTAATTCGATATAGTTGAATTGTGGTGGACTTTGCTTCTTCTTTGATTTTTTGATGTCATCATAAGCCAAACTTTGAATATACATTTCATCGCAAAATGTCTTTAAATGCTGGATGTTACGACTCACTTTCTGATAGAACTCATAAGCCTGTCCCTTTAATGGGAGGGAGCATAATTCTGAATTGGTTGGTTGTTTGACTCTGTCTGCTGGCATTTTTGATTGAATGATTGAATAATTAATTTTCTATTAAAGTAAAAAAAATGAAAAAAATAAAATACTGAAAATGAGTAAGAAAAGTCTGAATGAAAAAAAAACGGTTTTTCTTTATGTAATTTTTTAAGGGGGTACAAAAAATAGCTTTCAAAATCATATACGATAAAAGACTATATATAAAATTAACTATTTATGATTGGTTTTTGAATTTCAATTTCAGGTTTATTAATAGGAATAATTTCTATTTCTGTTTCTAATTGCTCTTCATCTTCATTATCACTAGCATTTCTAGAATTTATTCTGCTATTTTCAGGTGTTAAAGTAAATGGAATAGCAGAAACAATAGTAGATTTTCTTAATGCTAATTGAACAGCAGGTTCTGGCTCAGCTAATATTTCACTTAATTCTGGAGGACAGGCTTTATGATAACACCATGCACATATTCTCTTGCATTTATAAAGAACCCATAGAACTACACAACCTAATAAAATATACAGTTCTTGTTTCAAACCATTTAAAGTATCTTTCATATCACCTAACATAACTATAGATGTATTATATGGCATATTATGTGAAATTATTTATATATAAAAACGCATAGAAATATAAAAATGAATTTTTAAACCAAAAGTTAATTAATTATACAAGTAGGTGATGTAGTTAGATCTACTGTAGCTACCCCCGGGATAGAACTTGTAGATGTTTCTACTTTAGCAATATCTACCTTTGGTCGACCCTCGGCAGTGGAACTATTCTCTACTTTACGCTTCTTATCTTCTCCACTATTATCACTTCCTTTCTTTACTTCTTCATATCTTCTCTTCTTCTTATTTCTACACTCTGTACAAGATTTATAGAATACACCTTCACTCTTATAACCAAATTCATCATTAGCTTTCTTCTTACCACAAGTACTACATACTTGTGAATCTGAATCTGACTTTGTTATATCCTTTCTTTTTTTAGATTTAGATTCACTTTGTTTTTCTTCCTTCACTTCTTCTTCTTCCATTGTTATATCAACATCATCACCTGGTTGTTCACTCCATTCTGGATCATCTTCATACTCTTCAATCACAGAATACATACCATCCAACATATCCTTGAATACTTTAATGATTAATGATTTTACTTCAGACATATCATTCTCATACATTTCACCTTCTTGTAAGTGTTTTTCAATATTAGCATCCAATTCGTTTTGTATATCACTCATTTTAATTTATGTAGATTATTTCAAAAATCGCAAGAAATTTATGAATGAAAAGAATTATGTAATATTATGTTTATTTCAATTCAGCCAATCAAATAACAAAATTCAATTAAAACCAATGATTTAAGAATTAGTTATGAAATCTTAGTCTTTCTTCAATGATGTTTTTTTCATCTATACCATAACGCTTTAACATCTTTGTTTTTCTGCGCTCTTCTTCAGGATCAATCCATTTTCTAGGACGTATGGTTGCTTGTGCTACTCTGGTTGGTTTATGAATTGCACGCCATTCTTCATATTTTTTGTCATCCTCATCAGCTGTATCAGAAGTATACCACATTACTACTGGAGGTGATGGTGGTGGTGATGGTTGATCTACTATTCTAGCTACTTCACTTTCAATGATTGCATAGATTCTTTCAAAGTCTTCATCTTCACGCTTATTTCTATCTTCTATATTAACTTTCTCGATCCAAATTCTTGACATTTTTTAGAAATTATGATTGATAAATAACAATAAGAAAAAGT
This sequence comes from Proteromonas lacertae, assembly GCA_002245135.1. Classification (NCBI taxonomy): domain Eukaryota; class Bigyra; order Opalinata; family Proteromonadidae; genus Proteromonas; species Proteromonas lacertae. Next base: position 87,776 of record NGBS01000897.1, on the reverse strand, counting down.
TAAATGAAATTATATACAAAAAACAAAAGAAAAAATTTTAACCCATAAAATAACTCATACACTAAAATATATAAAGAAATTTAAACTCACCACTTCCTCCAGTATAACCCGTACCAAAAACTAATTTACACTCAAATCGCTGATTCTTACCTGTAGAAGGCACCTAAGAATAGTCTGGTACGGGTTACCCACCTACAGTGATATTCTTACGGTTATACATATATTATAAGATTGTTTTTATGAAAGGAAAATTAGTATATAATGAATTAAAATAGATTTTATAATATACGGCTTGTAAGGCTTGACCGACCGACGGTCAAGGCAAAACCTATAGGTTTTGACCTATCTCCGTCGGTAACCGATAAATACAACTGAGTTCGGCAACAGGACGTCCTTTTGTGTTTTGTCCCGTCCCTTGTCCTTTTCATACACGAAAACTTCTCGTTGATTACACATGTCCTCTTTGTCCTGGGATGTGTAGTTTAACACGTCCTTTTTTGTCCTATATTTTTGAGTTTAAGTTTCTGTTTTTTTAATAAAAATATTCTGCAATATCATTAAATAAGCTTAATATTAAGTATTACATACTATGCTCAAGTCATTTTTGTATATCCTAAATAATATCTTTTGAAAATCCATTTAAGCCATATTTGCTATATCTATGAATAATATTTAACCCACTTATACCACTTAGATAACTCTGTATAGTTTATTGAAGAATATCCCCATTTACAAACACTTATCACATAACAGAACTTCACATGATACATGCTTATCATTGCACTAATTTGTACTATAAAATATGCCTGGATTAAATACAAATAAAATGTAGAAAAAACAATGTTTGATTAACTCGAGTTCTTGCATTTTTAATATCATATATTATTTACCTTCTTCCATTTTTCGCGAAAGTATTTCAATCGATATATGCTTTACAACATATGAGATATACTTTAGAAATTTAAAGAAAATCTATGACATTTTATCAACACCATGCTTAATTATCTCCATCGAAAGAGTAATACATTCATAAAGTAGAAATAGATTAAACTTAGATACTATTAATAACATTATGAGATTAAAGTATGAATTAGTTGAGAGAAATAAGAGAGAATAAGAACAAAATGTAGGAAGTGATGAAGATGATAATAGAGAAATTACTAATGTGGAAGTAATAAGTAAAGAAGATGATGAGCAAAGTGAAGAAGGTAGTCCAGATTATCAATGTTATTATTAATTATCTTTATTCTTACTAATAAATGTTTTAATAAATAAAAAATCGCATAATTTTTTATATAACAAAAAGGTAATATCAAATGTTTACAAAAGGGACAAATTACTGTCCTTTATCATACTCTTGTCCCGGACATGTCCCGGACATGTCCTTTTTGTCCCTGTCCCCGCCGAACTCAGTTTTGGATATAAATCAATGAAAAACAAGAACTAATTATATTATATTATTATTTAATTCATTAAGCAGTTTAACGACATCGTCATAATGATTAATATACTTTGTTTCTTTATATTTTAAAACCATTTTATAACATTTTTTGGCGTTTTCTATATCATTCTATTCAAAATTTATAGAACAACTTCATACAACCTTCGTATAGTATATTCCAAATATATAATAATGCAACACTTTATTTTTATCATTTAACATACTTTCTTCCATTTTGTTATATAAATTGGTCATGACCGACGGAGACAACCGATCGGTCGTAGGTCAATAAATAAATGTTGACCGACACCAGGCTGTAGTAACTATTAGCTGACCTCCTCCTAAACATGTGATAATAATAATATTATCTAACTGTACATATTGAATTCAAGCTCTATATATCATTCTATAAAATACCGAATTAACCGTCGGTCGATGCGCTTTTTTCTTTCTTCATAATTGAATCTAACCTTACCAATGAGTTATTCTATTGTGTTATATATGTAATATAAAATATAGAATGATTATAAAAATTTTAAAGAAAAAATGGCAAACTTTTAGCTTGACATTAATCATTTCTTAAAATTATTATAAATGTATCTAATATAATCTATCATTATATATTCTAGGAGTATAGTTTTACCAATTGGAGCGGCTCGTGAAGTTATTGCCTTTAAAGAGGCAAATATGCTTAAACATCTTAATTTTAACTTTTACAAACCTTTTGGTATAATATGTTAAATATAAAAAGCCTTGATAAATGCATTTGCAGTAAAAAGAAAGAGATTAATTATGCCAAATGAAGTACAAGAATATTTGCAATATGATATTCATTACAGCACCTCTGAAACCATTGGAAATATCTGGCTATCATTAAAGTCCAAGTTTCCTAGGGTATACATACTTGCCAAGAACAGTTTAAACAGTATAGCAGCATCTTCAGAGCCGGACAAATAAGTAACTTATTCAAATCAAATTTATCATGTGATAGATTACAAATGAAACTGATGATTAGTAGAAATAAATAAGAACATAATTATATAAAATACCTAATTATTGTTGAGTATTTAAGTGTAATTCTTTATAAAAAGTTACAAATTATTTAATTGAATTGAAAATATATGAATCAAGTATTAAAATATATTATAAGATAGTTTTTATGAAGGGAAAATTAATATATAATGAATTAAAATAGATTTTATAATATACAGCTTGTAAAGCTTGACCGACCGACGGTCAAGGCAAAACCGATAAATACAACCCTGTTCATAAATCAAAAATAGAATTGAAATCAGGAAACATTGATTTAAACTATTATCAAACTTCATTCACTGGATATGAAGAAGATTTTAAGATTCTCAATATTTGTAAGCAAACTATAAACATTTAAGATTTTATATCCATTTTAGAATAAATATTCAAACATAAGCAACAAAACTTAATAAGTGATCATCTTTCTTTGGGTTTATTTATAATTACTGGTTGTTTTTTCTTTCTTGGTCTTGGTAGTAAATGTACAGATCTTCTTGGATCAACATATAAATAATTATTAGTAATTCTTTGTGATAAATATTTTAAAATGGAAATGATTTAAGCACAGAGTCTCCTTTAAGATCAAAACATACTCTATATATATTCTTTTCAAATTCACAATTATAGTAATATATGTTAACACTACCAGTCTGTTCTTTATCATTTACTAAATATTCCTTTTCGTTATTCTCTTTTTTTATTACTTTTATTTCTTCTATTCCTTTAAAATGTGTTACAAAAATTGAATCATTTGATTGATGTAGATTATTGCTTCCTTTAGATGAAACAAAAATATAATGAAAATCTGACCAACCAAATAAAATGTTCAAATGTATCATACATTCTTTTGCTATATCATTACATTCGCTTGAATGTGATTCATTATTAACTATGTGAATAAAACAATTATTCAACATAAATATCATTTCTCTATTCTTACCACTAGCAAAATGAAGTAAATATATTCCTTCATTGTTTTCAGTCATATTATTCTTTTTAGTGGAATATATATCTTCATCGAATAATTTCTTAAATTCTTCAAATCTTTTTTGTTCTATTTCTTTTAATATAATACCACTGTAGCTTTGTAATTTATCACCATTATATAGAATATTGTACCATACTAATTCTCCAAATAATAATTCAAACAATTGAGGATTGTTTCCTTTTTCATAAATGTCTTTATATATTAGCTGAATTGTTTCTATATCATCTTTTCCAGCTTTATGTTTTACACAATCATAAATAAAATCAAATACTTCATCAGAAATAAATTCCATCTCATATTCATTTATTCTATCAAAATATTTCTGTTTATTCTCTTCATCTTTATATGGAATTGAATATTTCACTATATAATGACATAATGTACTATCAAATGTTGTTGTTTTTTTGGATATTCTATCATTTTCAGTTTTATTGGGATATAAATAGGTCATTAGAAATTCCATATAACCAAGATTACCAACTATTCTCTTTATACCATTGGTATATAATTCTTTCCAGTAATCTTTACCATAACATTCTTTATATATTGATGCATAATAAATATGTCTTGGAACATTTCCATATCTACTATTAAACCCCTTTGCTGTATTTATTAAATCAGGATGTAAACAGTTGTCTTCCCATTCTTCAATTTCATCATCACTAAATACATCCATATAATAGAAGATTTTCACACATTTTTCATTAAAAAATGCTTCATAGTTTTTGTAATCTGGTGATGCAATATATAATATTATATGAGATTCTGCCATATTTTTATCAACGTTATATGAATCAGATATTGATATATCATATTTCTTTCCTCCCTTACCTTCAACCACTTTCGAACCAGCTAAATGATATGCATTATAGTAGGGATATTCAGTTTTACTTTTAAATATATTTATTCTGATTGGATCATCAATACTAACTCCTAATTCAATTATTTTCATCAATAAGAATATAATAAAGGATGTTTTACCACATCCTGGATTTCCTCTTAATAAAATACTGATTAAACTATTCACTCCAAATTCCCCTTCCTTTCTTTGTAATGCTATTTCTACTATATGTATGTTATGATTTAATCCTGTTTCTACATTGTCTATTATTCTATTTAATTTCATTCCATTATGTTTATTTAATTCATCAATTATTTTGTTGCTAACCTCTTTAATATGTCCTAATTCTTTAATATATGTTAATTTCAATAAATCTCTTTGATCTCTTAATTTAACTAATAGTATATATTTTTTCAATTCATTCCATATTTCTCTATAAACAGTTCTGATATATACTTTTTGTATAGGATACTGATATATATTACAATCAATTTTTATAGCATTAGTAGCTATAATAATATTACAATATAAACATATATATATGTATATACTTGTACGGCTTTTACAATATTCTGGTAAATCATTCAAAATTAATTGTAATGTCTCGAATCCTTTTTGATACTCATATTTATATTTATTTAGTTCCTTATTATCGATTTGTTTTTCAATTAATTCTTTAATTTGATTTACTTCATTATTTGTCATATCTAGTGTTACTATTTTATCAATTCGTTCATACTCCTTCTTAATTATTTCTTTTATTGTTAGCGCATCTTTATCATTAACATCATTTTCTATTATATCAACGACATTTGGATCATTAATTATTTTGTCAAATATTTCATAATTATATATTATATCATCATTCTTATTATCATTTCGATATATTTCAATCGATAAATCTGAATAATCTTTTGGTTGAAATAGTACAATCGAATCTTCTGAATAATAACATTTCAATAAACTTTGAATCCCTTCAGTTCTTAAATAATTATGCAAATTGCCTCTATTGATAGGATAATTAAAATATCTAAGTCTTTTAGATTTAATTGATATTATATTCTCTCTTGGATCATCTATTTTGCTTTTCTTTTCAGTTGGTTTTTCATTTTTATCAGGCTGTGCAGATGATGCTTTTCTTTTAGATCTTACAGGCTGACTTGATTTGCTTATTGATACAAGAGGTTTATCCCAACAATAATAATGTTCAATCTCTTCTTTCATTTTTATACTTAATTTTTCTCCATAATGATTAAATTCTATTTGCCCAATTTCATGAGATAAATCAAAAGTTTCTTGATTAAATAATATAAAAGCTATGTTAAATATTGGGTTACATTTGTTTAGTTCATTAATAATATCAATTTTATTTATATCTTTCATATTTACTTCTTTAGATATTTCCTATAATTAATATTGATATAATAATATACACTAATTATTTCATTTTTTATCTGTTCTTTTTCTATATTTTTTACCTCTTCTCTTTCTTTACTTTTTCTCTTTTCTTTATTCCAGCCGTTGCATTTTACATCGATCAAATAGTCTTCTAGATCATGCAATACATCATTATTTAAGTTTTCTTTTACTGTTTCATTTGCTTGTTTAATATTATATAAACTCACTATTTGTAGCTGGTATTGAAATAATACTAATTGATAATTCAATAAATGCAATTCTGATTCTGATTTTGTAGTTTCTAAGTCAGATGAGAAGCCTTCATAATAAGAATTCAAATCACTTTTTTTATCATCAGTTAATAATGGTGTGTGTATCAGATTTTCTAATGCTATTAACCTATATGGTTGGTTATGTAATGTTTCTACTAAGTTTACTAATAATTGTAGTGGTTGTCTTTGTAATTCTATTAATGACTCTTGTAAAAATTGTAGCTCATTAGGTTTATTTTTAAATTCTTGAAACATATTCACTAATGATGTTAATTGTGAAGGTTGGATTTGCAATATCTCCATTAAATTTAATATATTATCAAACTGTGGTGATGATTCTTGTAATGATGCTATTAAGTTCTGTAAATAATGTAGTGGTGTTTGTTTTTGTAATACTTCTATTAAATTATTTAATTCATTTAGTTGTTTCTGGTTTTGTGATGTATTTAATAGCCTACAAAATGCTGTTAATTGATGTGGTTCATTATGAAATTTTTCTACAAAATTATGTAATGTTGTCAAAAGATTTGGTTGATTTTGAAATGCTTGAATTAATTCTTCTAATGATTTCAAATCTAGATTCTTTTGTAATGTCTCTATTAATTTCTGATTTGATAGCGATTCTTTCTGAGCTTTTAATTTATTTATTAAATCTTGTGTTTCATTAAGATATTGTTCTGCTTCAAATATATTTAACTCTTTTTCTGAACCTGGTGGTTGTTTCAATAGTAATTCTTTCTCACTTTCTAATTTATTTACTAACTCCTGTAAGTTATCTATTAATTCCTGCAATTCATTTACAAATGATTGGTTCTGCAATTTTTCTGTTAAGTATTGTAATTGATTTAGATCTTCACGATTTTCAAATATTTTCATTGAATTTTGTAATAATTGCAGTTGTGATTGATTCTGTAATGTTTGAATTAAATTTTGTAATTCAATTACATATGATTGATTATATAATTTTCCTATTAACTCCTGTAATGCTTTTAATTGCGATTTTGATTCTTTCTGATCATGTAATTTTTGTAATGCATTCAATAATCTTACCAATTGTGGTTGGTTTTGTAAAAATTGTGATAGGTCCAATATTTCTACTTGTGTTTCCTTTAATTCATCTTCTTGTTGGGGCTTAAATGAATTCATAAATATTTCTAATTCCGTTGATAGTTCTTCAGGCAGAGTAAACTTTGATGCTATTACTATACTCTTTAACATTTCTAAGCGTGATTTTGGCATACTTTGTAAATTTTGTATTGATTGATGAAATAGTATTAATTTTTTATGTGGTTGTTTTTCTAATAATTTCATAAATTTTAGTAATTCAATAAATACTGGTTGATGTATATAATTTTGCATAGTTTGTATATCTATTAAAAATGATTCTAACTGTGATGATGTTAAACTATGTAGTAATTGTAATATTTGTAATTGATTATTTGATTGTTTCATTTGCTCCAATAATTCTACTTGCAATTTCTTTATACTCTCTACGATTGTCATTATTCTAGTGATTATTATATTTACTAAACTTTTTGATGCCTTTGATAGACTATGATATATTATTAGTAATCGTGGTAACTCTATTACGGTAATTTTATCTACTATATTTTCTAAAGTAAGTAATTCTACTATTATTCTATAATCTTCACACTTTAACTTGGGATTTTCTTTATTTATAGAGTCTAATCTGTTTTCTATTTCATTCAACTGTCTATCTAATACGTTAGACAATTCATCATCTTTTTTATTATTATCTGCTATATGATTCAATTGTGTTTTCAATTTATTATATTCAATCATATCGTTATCTTGCTCTTTGAATTGCATCATTCTCTTTTCACCATATAAATTAATCAAATCATCTTTAATAAAAATATCTACATCTCTTCTATACTTAACCACATTAATTAAAAACTATAAAAAGATTAAATAATACAAATATATACATATGTCTCACATCATGTTCTTATTCTTTCATCCATCTGTAATATGTAGTTTCTTTTTAATTTATTTGGTATATAACCATTTTGGTAAAGTGATGAGATTAATATTTTTTTATCTACTTCTTCATTATCAATAGTAAGACTTTTTAAATAGTCAATTATAGCTGCTTTATGATAATTATAAAACATCTATATAATAATAAAATAAATATTAATACCTCTAACAAAGCTATTACATTATGCTTAACAGAGTGTGTTTTATCTTTTGTCATTTGAACAGCAGTTATGTTGAATTTGTTAATAATACATCCATCAATACAGGGGAAATTAGATCTTTCACTAAAATCTAAATATAATCCATCTACTTCTTCAGTAATTAATGTAAGATCTTCTCTTTTCTTTCTTATATACCTTTCATTTGAATCTAAATATTTTAATATATTATCCATTTTCTCTAAATAGCACTTATTTGTTGGAAGATATAGAAAATTATAACTATTGAAGTTCAAATCTTTATAATTACAACTACTATTTGACAATATTATATGAATCAACCTCTCAAATATCTTTCCATCATTATCTTTCATAAACATATCATGTAATTCTTTATAATTCTCTTGAGTTATGAAGTAATTACCTATTATGCAATTCTTTATTTCATCAGATTTAAATACTAATCGATCTGGTATATCATTTATTCTTTTTGCATCATAAATATAACAATTTTCATTATATTCTGGTGGTATATATGACGGCAATCTACCTTTCTTTGCATCAAACATTAAATATGTACCTAATTCCTCTATATCACCTGCATGTTGTAAATTATATCCATAATTGACACACTTTGTTAGTAATTGTTTAAATTCTTCTTTTGTTCTATGAACTAAATTTTCTTTATCCACATTATAAACAATCTTTGCTAACTCAGCATAACTAAAAAGAGGTATGTAAAACTGAATTGGAGCTCTTTTGTTACTCATTACTTTGTATTTATCTGCTTTGGGAGAACTTATCATAATTACTACATTATCATCACTATAATCATCTTCTTTAATCTCACAATTATCACTTATAATATTCTTTACCATTACCTTCTCGAAAATAATACATTACTTCATTAGTCACTTCACCAACAATAATTATATTGTAGTCTTTAAAATCTTTATCTTTATTAAAGCAATGGGCTAAAACCATGCATAAACTTGTTTTACCTGTGCCTTCATTTCCATAAATTAAAAAACACTTCTGAGGTTGAAATTTAATAGTTGCAGAGGTTGTACTACCACTTTTGACTGAGGATTTGTTTTTAAGTGAATGACCTATTTGTGATAGCGGTGAAGACAATGTATGTATCGGTAATACAGGAACTGTAATGATTCTTTTGATCTCACTATAAATACCAACATAACAATCTCTCACAAGAATGTAAGGGTTCTTTATATAATATTTATTCCGTTTTTCTTTTATCATCTGCATCTCATTTATATCATCATAATCGACATATCTATGATAAAGACTCATTATTAAAAACAAAAATGATTCTTTGATAATCAAACAATGAAGATGTTCAGTAATCAAAATCAATAAACACAAACCATATCAAGCTAATCAAAGAGTATTATTTTCTTTTATATAATATCTAATTGAAGATATATATCTTCTTCATAACTCAAAAATAGAATTGAAATCAGGAAAGATTGATTTAAACTATTATCAAACTTCATTCACTGGATATGAAGAAGATTTTAAGATTCTCAATATTTGTAAGCAAACTATAAATATTTAGGAAACAAAACTTAATAAATGATCATCTTTCTTTGGGTTTATATATAATTACTGGTTGTGTTCTCTTTCTTGGTCTTGGTAGTAAAGGTACAGATCTTCTTGGATCAACATATATATAATTATTAGTAATTACTTTCTTTGTCTGTTTTGAGGGAGTATTATTGGATCTTTTAGTTGAACTAACAAGTGAGGATGGATTTCTACCAATAATATGTGGTTTTCTTTGACTTTGAGAAATTCGAATTATATCTTGATAAGGGACTAATGGTGGATTGTTATTCTGTAGTTCATTCTGCAGTTGTTGTGGTTGTTGTTTCATACTTTGTCTTTGTTTCAAATTCTGTAATTTCGATGTTGAAACTGATCTTCTTTGAGAATTTTTAATACTTCTTCTATTATTATTATTGTTTAATTCATTCATACTTACTCTTGGCCTTATCTCTCTCTTTAATAATCCCAATAAATGTTTTGCTCCTTGTAGTTCATTTTCAGCTTCATATTCTGATTCTATCATTCTATTATCATATAATTCATTATTGCCTAATGGATATTGTTCAGGTTGAATTACCTTTGGATTTGGTATATTATTTGCTTTTTGTGTTACTTTATTATATTCAGCAATATATTCATCTTCAGGAGGAGGTGGAGGTGGTGGAATTTGCTGTGAATTGAAAGTATATGGAATGAATGAATGATTCTTTGTGTTTCTTATATAATTGAATAATCTATCTTGTTTCACATCAAACTATACTTATTACATATAATATTAATTATAAATTTTAATACTTTTTTCATATCATTTAATCCAGTTTCTATTGTTGTTTGAATATCTTCAATTTCTTGAGTGATTTGATCCATTTCTCGTTTTAATGTGTGAAAATCAGCTGGTTCATTTGTCCATGGATAAGACATTGGATAAATTATATCATTTTTACTTCTTCCATTTTTATTATTATTAGATATATCTAAATCTAATTCTGAGGGTGGATTATATTCTTCTATTTCACCATCTAATTCATTTATATCTTTCACACTTAAATAAGATTTACCACATCGAGAATCAATTAGAAAATTAAATGGCAACTATTAGACATATAGAATATATATTAATATATACCGTTATTTTGGATGATGAAAATGGAATATCAGATGGAGGAGGTAAAGGAGAAATTGGTTCATTAACATCTGGTTCAGGTTTAATTATTGATTGAAATACAGAAATTGGTTGTAATTGAGATGTTAATTCCGGTTTTAAGGGAGGTGATGATGACTCTGGTGGCGGTAAAAGAGGAGGTTGTGGTTGAGAATAGGATATATTAATTGTATTTAATGGAATTAATTGTTTGGGTAAATCTGCTTTTAATAACAATTCATCTTGCATTACAAACACAGATGGTACATGTGATGGTGGTGGTTCTGGTTCTGGAATTAGATTAGGGGATAAGGGAGATTCACCTAAATCTATGGAATCGGAATCAGATAAATCTATTGAAGTATCAGGACTAGAATAATTGAATAGTAAACTATTCGTTGGACTTACTATATCTTCAAAATTATCTTCATATTTCTTCAGTAAACTAGCCTGCTACTTTTGCATCATAATTTTCTTCACTTTCTAAATCAACACTACTTAATACATTTTTTAATTCTGATAATTTTTCATCTAGTCTTTCGTGAGTGTAATAATCTTCAGTATCAGAATAATCGGATAATTCTTTGTCACTTTTGCTTATACTAGAATCATTCATTACTTTTAAATTAATTATGTAATAAAACTCTTTCTATTTAATTCATAAAATAAAACATATCTCATTAAATACTAAACAATATCTTCTGAAAACACAGAAATATCAAATATCATTAGAAAACTCGTTAGAACTCTGACACTTGTACCAGGGTATACTTCCTACGGAGTCTTCTTCCCTAAGGGAATATCAGTTGTATGGATCCTCCTTGAAGTTACTTATGACTGATACGACTCCTTACTTTACAAGTGTCAGACTGAAGACATCTATCGAGATATTATGGAGCATAAGCAGTTCATGCGGATAATGGACACTGGCAATCTCAACGTTGACATCTTAAGGGATAGAGGAATCGTCTATGACAATTACAAGGACACTGGCTAGTTGAACTTATTGAAATGTGAAGAGAACAAGATAGTTTCACTCCCTTTGATGATAAGAGGTACTTTATCGATCACATTAGAACATTACCTTATGGGCATTATTCAATACTACCGAAGGATCAAGAGGATGATGATGATGATTTCAATGAGTTGTGGTGAAATCAGTAACACGCATGAGTTGCATCCATTCAATATTCTGTTTAAATAAATACGGCTATATAAATGATGAAACAGTTATAAAAACATTAAGGGAAGAACTTACAAATCTATATATTCAAGATCGAAAAAGAATTCTTAGAATTATACTTGAAGAGTAACATATCTTTATACTTATGAACAACTTCAATTTATTATTATATTCATTGATTTTTTATTTGTTTTTAAGGATTTAAATCATAATTCTATTTAAAAGATTAGATATTTCGTTTTCTTTCATTATCTCTTTATTAAATTCATTCAAACTCAATCGTTTTAAGCTCATTCCAATAATAATCATCACTAGTAAATTTATCTAAACGTTGGTTCTACCAATTGTTAATCTTGAACTAGTTATTGTAGATAAATTGTACCTGAACCAGGAACATCAATAGGCCAATAGAAAAAACTAGCATCAACTATCAATAACTGAGCATATAAATAAGCGAATTTAAATATTCACGATTATTCTTCTTTTGATGAATGCTTTGTTGTGAATGTTTAAACTAACCAACATAATTCATAGGTAATTGAACATTTCCAAATGCAGAAGGAACTGGGATATACTTTGATGGCTTTTGGTCTTTAAAGAGATGCACTGATTATAAGTCCTGATATACTGACTAGCTTGTTCACATGATTTGCCTATTATATATATGTACATTAAAAATCATTTCATTTATACATTTAATGATCGGATTGATATTGAGTTTTGTGAAAATTTTAATAAGACATTGATTGAGGGAGAATTTTCTGCATTTAACTCATTTTCTACTACTCTTTGAGCTGCAATTTCATACTATTGATAAGTAATAATAATTGTTTAATGTACTTGTGGTAAATAACAATTTGTCTCTATTTGTAATACATCAAGTAAAACAATAATGATTTTCTAGTGATAAGAATAATCAATATATTTATATATACCTGTAGATATAAATATTGTTTTCACTATAATCTCTTAAAAACTCTTGAAACTTTGTTTGAGCTTGTAAAGGTTCTAAAGCAGACGATTCACCATTAAAAATCTTTCATAAAGATAACAAGCCTTCAAACTTTTTACCACTTTGTTTATTAATATTTCTTGAATTTAAAATTCTGGAAAGAAAATAACGGGATGTACGGGTTCTAGCCCTGTAGTAGTTCCAAATATTTTTGAATCTGAGGTAGAAATAAAAACAGTGAAGTTAAATATACATGAAAAAGCTTTTAAAAACCAAAATGGTGGAAGTCAACAGAATTCATCTCGAAACCAACCATTGTCATCTAATAATATAATAAAACCTTCAGTTAGACCAATTGGTCAATCTGTTGTAGGTGGTAGGCATACACATCAATCAATAGGATCAGTTGGTATATCTTATTGTTCTGAAGAGTGTGATAATCCTGAAGTTTATGATTGGCTTACAAACGAATCACCTCGAAATTCCACAACCTCTCATGAAAGAGAAGCTCGAAAAAATGTCAAAAAGTATAGTACAATACTTGTGATATAAGTGAAAATATTCATGCAAAATTAAAACGTCATGTAACAATCGATAAGCCTATGGAGCAAACTAATTTATTAAAGTTACAAGTAGATCAAAGTGGTAATGGACATATCAATCAATATAAAATAATAAAGAAATTAGTTGAATTATGTGAAGATCCATCAAAGAATCAATATTCAATAAAAATATTAAACAAATCAATTAAAACAGGTAGTATAAGTCCATTGAGTGATATTTGGGCAATGGGAATTTCACTATAATATAGGAATGTGTGCTTGTTAAAGTAATAATTGAGACTTGTTTATTGAACAGAAAAGAAATTATAGTGATTTAAAAAGGTTTTTTAGAAGAGATGATTTAACAAAGTAAAAGTTATACAAAGTTGAAGAATTAGCTTATGAATATATGAAAGGATTAATAGAAGTTAATTAATTACAATTAATATCAAAATTTCAGTTAATAATACTCAAGTATTTAGTACATACAGTGATTAACAACTCGATGTGTTAATTCAAGTGTTTGAAGGTGAAGAATCTATGACAATATATAATAACTAATAATACTTTGAATGTAAGTGTTGTAAAAGAGAGTATTGGTAAAGCTAATAAGATCACAATTACAAATGATAAAGGTCTTCTTACACCTGAGAAATTTTAAAGAATGGTTGTAAAAGAAGTAGCTTTATAATATATGAAAAGATTAGTAGAAGTATATCAATTACAATTCAATAGAGATAACTTCGTTGTAGGTATAAGAAATGCTTTAGAAAGCAAATTATCAAAATTCATGATTATAAAACGAGAAGTAGATGATTCTAAATTCTTAACTTATCCAATGGCTAGTAGTTTAATAAATGTAAGTAAATTATGTTCAAGAAGGTGATAATTTAACAATAATAGAAGCTATGTAAATGTAAAATATGTTGACTTCCTCGAATAGATACAAGATTGCCAAAATTTAGTTGAATGATTTGTTTTTAAGAAAAAGGTTCAATTATCAGATAGTTATAAATAAATATGTCTTAATGACTTAGTTAAATTGTTTTTATTGGATAAACGATTGAAATAGAGCTTAAGATAGTTATTCAGATAGTAAATAAGTCAAACAGTATAAAAAATAATAGTATTTATTAATTAATTAACAAAAATAAGCCCTAGCTTCCTATAGGAGGCAGGTGCTCAAATTTTATAAAATATAAAAAAATATTCAAGCCGAGCTTGTGTTATCACACATTATATTTTGAGCATTCTCATTTAATAGTAAGATATTTAATAAAAAACTGGAGATCCTGTGTACAGTTATTATGTACAATAGGTTGGGATCAAAAATGCTCAAATCATTAAAAGATCGTGAAATTAGACCAAAAAAAAGTTGTGGTATCCCTACCATCTTCTCAGAATCTCTTAATTAAGCAATTATAGTCAAGTAATATAAAATATTAGAGTCAAACTCTAACTAGATTAGGCTAGTTCAAATTTTGAACACGTGTCTAAGCCCAAACTTCACCCAAACAATTGGAATTAGCGAATTTGGATATATTATTGATAAGACAATATTTAAATGTAAACTATAAATTCAAACATGGAGATAAAAATGATTACGCAAAGAGATTCATTATAGATAATTTCTCTGATATTTGTGACAGAAATTTGGTTGCAGAAATATACATTTTTGAAAACAGAATGCCATGTTCAAGCGCTTTTATTGAGAGAAGTTTCTCCATCGAAAGCGTAATACATTCATACAGGAGAAACAAATTAAACTTGGATACTATTGTTGTACTTTGGTGGGAGATTTGCGCCGTTGGGAGATAAAAGGGTTTTATTAAAAACTAATTCGACAGTAGAGGGTTTGGTAGTGAGTTATAATCAAAAATAATCTTACTTTGGCATATAAACTACATCTGCCATATATTTTTTTTAAGCTTCCGCCTTGTATATATGAAACGCATTTTACTTCATTCAATATTTTTTTGTTTCAATCGTTACTACAGACAGAAATACATAAGCTGAGATGAATAAGATATGAAAAAATTGATGTTAAGGCAATTAAAAATGGAAAAATAAAAATCCAGTTCAAGCCTCTTTCAAGCCTACTTTTTCAATTTCAATATTATGTATAAAGAAATTATAATTATTATTTTCTATTCATCTAAAAACTTTAATTTCGTTTTCTGCTATTGCTATTGACGTTTAATATGAAGTATAAATATACAATGTTGGATATATAACTGATTAACCAGAACTATACGATATACAGCCAACGTAACTTTTTTGAATAACTAAGTGTATATCTGTAATATTTAGGGGCTCATGGTTACGTATATAACTTCAACGTAATCTAAAACCCTTTTATCTCCCAACGGCGCAAATCTCCCAACGGCGTACAACAACTATTATTAACATTATGAGATTAAAGTATGAATTAGTTGAGAGATAAAGGAAGTAATTGTTTATATTTAGATCTAATATAGTATTATTGTTAATGTTATTATGCTATGCATGAATATATAATTATTTTGTCTTAAAACAGTCATATACAATAGTTATGTTCAATTATTCATAAATATTCACAACATTTCCATCTTACTTATTTCTATCATTTAACATTATTTTTATTGCATATATTACTGGAAGAAATTGAAATAAATAGTTCTTTGATGATAAGATTAAACAAAATCGGTGTTACGATGGTTTAAAATAACAATTAAAATATTGGCATGAAAAAGGGTTGAACGTATTTTCTTTTTTTCTTTAATATTTTTTTAAAGGGTGCTATATATACATCAATATGTTAAATAAGACATATATGTTAATATATTCTAGCGATTTAAATAAAAAAATAATTACAAAGATTAATAAAAGATGATATAAATCTTATTGAAAACTTGTTGATATTTCAACATATGTAATTTATTAGGCAAAATAATGTTATATTTATTTTCACTCGGCCTTCTTAATATGTATTAACATTTTCACTTTAATGGAAACTTATTACTTCCTTTATCGCCCAAATTTCTTTATCACGCACAAGTCTTCTTTACGATCAACGGCGCACAACAGCTGAAGGTTTTGTATTAAGTGTTTCATTCTCTAGTAGAGACTAAAATAGATTAAAAGAATATGCTTTTAGTGTTTATTTTGAATAATAATACACATAAAATTATTAATATTGTCGATATTGATAGATAATAAAGAAAATATAAATGTTTATGAAATTAAGCAATATCATATGATATAACCAAGATTCGTCCATGTTTATAGTTTTCTTCTCCTTCCACTATAAACCCAGTTGCTGTTACTAAATATGTCTGATCTGTACAAATTGAAGTAGTTATTAAACTACAACAATCCTACTATACTTCCTTTATCATTTATTTCATAAAGTATTTCACATGCCATCTTTTTTATTTCTTCAGATATGAATGTAAGATGATTGGATTTAAAAATACCATTTCCATCTTCATATGTATCATATATCAATATATTATCATATTTGCCTTTAGAAAATGGAGATTTATCTATTCCTTTTATTATCTCCCATATCATTCTCTTATTTTCTTCTTTACCAATTGTAGATCTAAAATCAATTTCAAAATTCTCTTCTTTTTGGTCATAATATCCTATAACACCTTTATAAATTGGATATTTCATTTTATATTTATTAATCATTTTTTTATAATTGTTAATTCTATCCTCTTCAATTTTTGTTACACTTCCATACATTGTAAATCCATTATGACTTTTGTCTAGTGTAGGATCTCTTAGACTTACCACTTTCTCTACTTCTTCTTTTGTAAATTGAGGAATATACATTATTGATGGACATCTTTTACTTTGAAAAGTTTTATACTCTTCTTTAGATGGATTAGCTAATAATATTATCATTTTTGCATTAGCATAATCATCTTCACCAATAACAATTCCATCAGATATTACAATTGGATTTCTTTTATTATCATAATCTTCATCTTGTAGTGAAGGTTTTCCAATATCAAATAGATGTATAACATCAACATTAGGACAATTAATTATAATTTTTTCTTTAATTATATTAGCTAATATTGTTTTACCTATTTTTGCATGTCCAAATATTAAATAATTTCTTTGATGATTATATTGTGGATTATTAATATCAGAAATAATTCTGTTTAACATTCTTTCATAACAATCTCTCATCAAATAAATACTGTTACTTTTTATATATACTTTCATATTTGGATCAACTGTTGGTTGAGGTAATAATAGCTGTTGTTCTTGTTGTTGTAACTGTTCATCATCTTCTACTTCTTCTCCTTCACCTTCTACAACTACTTGTGATAAATCTCTCATATCCATATCAAATGGATATAATTTATTATTTTGTATTATACAACACTTAAATACACAATTTTTCTTTTTGCTATATTTCTATTTTATTATATATATATATAATATTCATACTTTGATAGATTCTTTTATCTTTTCTATTTTTTCTACTTTATTATAACCTTCATTATCTAATAATATTTTTATAAACACTCCATTCATTATCAAATCAAAGTAATTATTTTCATCTAATATATAAAACACTGAATGTAATGCTTTTGGAGGATGATAAGCTGGAATATATAATTCAGAATTGATTTTGAAATTAGGATCTTTAATAATAATATCACTTCCACTAGAATCTTGATATTTCAACATTATCATACCAGTACTTAATTCATATGTCATAATCTGTTTTAATCCCATTCTTCTCATATTTACATCATCTTTACTTAATGAATAATATTTTTCTATCTGTTGATATTCTTCTTTATTTTGAGGTGGATTAAATTTATAAACTATATATCTTTCTACATCTTCAGAAATGAATTTTAAATATTTCTTTGGTTTTAATATTTTATGTTTAACTTCATCATCCCATTCTGACACTAAATCATATTTTAATATTATGTTAGATAATTGGTTTTCTTTTAATTTTTCTTGTTTCATATAATTTTCTACAAACTGAATATAACTTGTTGTTCCTACTACACTTTCTATCAACTGTTTATAATATTCCCAATAATCACCATTATGGTTTTCTTTATATAAATAATGGTAATATATTTGTCTAGGTGTATAACCATACTTTTTACATATTCCTTTAAATTCATTACCATCAACATTAACATTAAAACCAACACAATGTTTAAACCATTCCACTATTTCTGTATTATCTAAAGAATCAAAAAATAATTCTTCACTATTATTGATATTATATACATCATTATTATTTTTGTCAGGGGAACTGATTGAAATTATTATATTACTTCCATCAAACTTATAATTATGAGTATCAACTATTATCAATGAATCATGAATATAACCTGGTGCAATAGCACTTTTAAATAGAATAAAATTCCCATCAACATTTTCTAATTTGTAGATTCTAGTTTCATCTGCATTTCCATCTTTCTTGCCTTTAATAAAGTATATATTTTTTATCTTTTTACATGCTTCGAAAATATAGTAATTAAATCCAACACCTAAAGCATTTATATCTACTTCAGATACATCTTTAATTTTATCAACATTATCCTCTATTTCTTTTAATTTCTTTGGCAAATCTGTTTTCATATCATTATATCTATCTTCAATTATTTTAATTTTATTTTCAATTTCTATTATTCTGTTTTCATATATACTTTTTGATGTTTTCTCACTGTCTATATTATCACATCTAACTAATATTCTATCAGTTATTACTCTTTTACATATAATACTATTCTCAGATTCAAATACCTCTAATAATGGAAATATATTTTCATCTGTAAGTTTCTTATTTACTTTTTCAATGTTTAAACCATACCTCCCTCTACTATCCATTACTGCTTTATTATTTCCTATAATTACTATTTCTTTATCAAATATTTTTAATATATATTTACTACTTTTTTCTTCTTTAGTGTATAAATCTTCATCACTATCTTTACCTATTGTTTTATATCTATCAATCTCTTTTTCAATATCTTTATAATAACCATTAATCTTTTCATCACTATGTTTTATTTTATTTTCAAGTTCTTCTTTTTCAGACTGTAATGGTTGTTTTTCTTTTGCCTTTTCATTATTGAATTCATTCAGGAAACCTCTAATATTATTCATTTCTTCTTTCAAATATTCTCTCTTCAAATAATTTGCTTCTTTTGGATTAAATTGATATGATAAATTATTCTTAAGAAAGAATAAAAGCACATATATAAAAGAGGTTTTGCCAATACCTGGCTGACCTGTAATGATTATGTTGGAATTATCGCCTATATCTGTAATAAGTTTACATATATCACTAAACATTGTATAGTAACAATCTCTTATATAAATTAAATTCTTGGGGAATTGGAAAACTTGTACATTTGCTTCTGTAAAATCTAAATATTTCTTAATTTCATGATTTTCAACAAACATACCATCTTCATCTATAACGAGTTTATTACGATCAACTATTTTCAAATTATTCACTATTCTCACAAAACTATCGGGAGGATTTAGATAATCTTCATTTTCAACTAGTAAGTATTTTAATAATATTATCAAATCACTTACATCACTTTTGGCTAAATATTTTTTTATCTTTTTATCTAATTTAAATTTTGAACTTATATTATTCTTTATTTCATCAGTATTACATTCCTTCTTATTCTTTAATACATCTAACAGATAATCAATCGTTTGTTTTACATATTCTTTGATATCTTCACTTTCTGTTCTTGGTTTCTTTGTTATACCAATAATTAAACTTTCTGCTTTCCTTACACATCTATAGTAAGTTTCCACTATCTGAATCTTTTCACCTTCATTAAACCAAGCAATTAATGGGTAAATTGAAGCTGGTAATTCATTTAAGCACACCTCTTCATCTATATCTCCTAATTCAATTAACATTTCCCTCTTATCCATGTTATAAATTATGTCATACATCTTATTCACTTTCATTTCCGTGTCCACAACTTCAATTACATTATTTCCTTTTAATGACAATGGTTTTTTGGTAATTATTACCACTTTATCACAAGATACCATATTTTCACATTTGGAAAAGCCAATGATAAATTTATCAACTTCACAATCAATTTTAATTTTAATTAAATACTCTCCAGCTTTAACTTGTTCATGGTATATACAATAATTCTTCTTGTGTTGCTTCAAATAGCTTATTAAATCAGTCATTTATCTAATTAATAAGAATAAATAATAATAAATACATCAATTTGACTAACAGATGAAATAAAAACATAAAATAAATTGAATGAAACAGCCAATCAAATCACTCCAAGTGTAACCAATAAAATTGCTTTATTTTTTGTATTTTAATTATCTCATTATATATAACGAGATGTAGTATATTTTAATAAACTATAGTTATAACAGCATTTTGTTAGATAGTGTGTGAAGAATAACATTAAATATGCAATTATCTATAGTTACAAAGAATAAGAAATAGAAAGAATGAAATAATTATCACAATATAAAATAATATAACATTTTTTAGAATAGTCTGATCAATGCTTCAATATTGAGATAAGTTTGACAAAGTCTTATGTTCTTTCTCAGATGAATTTTTATTCACCAACTGTAATAGTTACAAATCAAATCACCATTAATAAAACCACTACTTTCACAACTAGTCTTATGAAATACAAATTTAATTACTATAACCTAAACCTTCTCTTCGTTTTAAATACAGATTTTGGAGATGGAAGATTGGAGTTGTCAACAAATTATAGTGTATTTACTAGTGTTGATTCTCTTATTGAAGTTATTACCAGTGATGTATAAAATGGTCAATGACCAGTTGGTTGAATTGCTGGTCTATTGGTCATTGACCGTTCAGTGACCTTTAGGTGCTATTACTTGACCTTCTACATACAGGGTGATTTCTTTCTTAAAATCTATCATATAAACTATTTTTTAACCAATATATATATTTTTAAAAAAAAACCATTTTGACCATTGGTCAATTTATCTTTTTTTTGTTGAAAATATGTTTTAGTTATTTATTGCTAAATAAATACTTACAATAGTATATTTGAATATATTAAATATGTAACAATGAATTTAAACTTTTAAAAAATCATTTTGGCTTGTCAAACCATTTTCATTTTCTTTGAAAACAATAAGAATGTATAATATAAATCTATTATGTATAGGGAATCTCCAAAATCTCCAATATGAAAGATAGCCTATGTTGTCTCGATTTCAAGTATACCAAGAGCTATTGGTCTTATTTTTTTAAAATTAGGGGTACAGATCAGTGTGTATTGCTGTCTGTGCTCCAAACGATACAAGTGCTTGTCGTCAAATGGAAAAGCTATTAAAGGACATGTAATCAGTTGTCATAACTTCAGCTAAACAGTAATTGGGAGAATAAACAATCCAGAAATATCAAGAAATTTATTTAATACGATAACAAATGATGGTGTTGTTGTCGTGCGCGATAAAGGAAGTAATTGTTTATATTTAGATCTAATATAATATTATTGTTAATGTCATTACGCTATGCATGAATATATAATCATTTTGTCTTATAACAGTCATATACAATAGTTATGTTCAATTATTCATAAATATTCACTTTATATCCATCTTAATTATTTCTATCATTTAACATTATTTTTATTGCATATATCACAGGAAGAAATTGAAATAAACAGTTCTTTGATGAAAAGATTAAACAAAATCGGTGTTACGATGGTTTGAAATAAAAAATAAAATATTGGCTTGAAGAAGGCTTGAGCATATTTTCTTTTTCCTTTAATATTTTTTTAAAGGGTATTATATATATATCAATATGTTAAATAAGACATATATATTAATATATTCTAGCGATTTAACCAATAAAATAATTACAAAGATTAATAATAGATGATATAAATCTTATTGAAAACTTGATGACAATTTCAACATATGTAATTTATTAGACAAAATATTGTTATTGCTGAGTTATTACTGATGTTATTACTGATGTTAATCTTCCTTCATCAGTTTGATAATCCGCTTTCTTTACTAATGAATATAAAATACCTTCTACAACTGATAGTATATAATAATAGAAAGAATTGAAAGAATGAAGATAATCACAACATAAAACAATGTAACATATCTTTGAATAGTTTTCTAGTAAGTGAAAAGTATAAATAGTAAATTAGCATAAAATGAGGTATAAGTATTCTCACTATATACTTTATGAGAATATAAAGATAGAGAATATAAAGAATGGAAAGAACATTTAATCAATTATGTAATTGATGATGTTTTATTTACAATAAAAATGAATAATAAATGAATGTATATTCCTCCATTTACCAAAGAAGAAATAGAAAAAATAATAGAATTGAAGCGTCCAAAATATAAGAAAGAAGAAAATATTCTTCTATATAATGTTAATATGCCTGAAAATAGTAATGAACATTTCATTAATATAACAAAAATATCACAAAGAACTGAAGATAAGTTTAGTAGAAATGAGGTAGAAGAATATTATGAAAAAGTAAAGTTGTATAGAAAGAATTACAACTATTATGGAGGTGTAATAGGAAATTACACAATAGAAAAAGATGATATAAATAGATGGATATTACATAATACAGATAATATTAAAATGAAAGATTTTATAAATGGAATTAATATATCTTCTCTTTCAAAATGTGATAAAGATCATACAGAGTATAGTAATATATTAATCTATGAAACATATGAAGATGATATTACTAAATCGAATGGTCTTGAGTTTATATCTGAAGAGATAGGAATAATGACAAAGAAATCATTACTAGATATTAATTCAGAAATGATAGTCTGGTAGGACATTTATATGAAAATATTATATCATTTTTAATGAAGAGTAATGATAATTTTAGAAAGGTGATAATCAATATAATAAGGATAAATAGTTATTTTGGTGTAGGTGATTATGATTGTTATGTTGAGAATGTAGAGAATAGTTCACGCTTAAATGAGATTATTGGTGATTTTCAAACTTATTGCCAAGAGAACAAAATACCATTCGTAGATCTAAGCTATCGTAGTAACTTCCCTGATATTGATGCTTTAGTAGGACCTATTGGAATTCAAATCACTATAGGTCAACATCATAAAATTTCATCAGAAATTTTACAAATACTTAAAAGATTAGACTCACAAATTGGTAATGTTAATGGTAATAAAGCTAATTTAGTATTTATAAGTCCTGAAAAACCAGTCACTACTATACCTGTACAGAGATCCTTAAAAGCTTTCCCATCATCATTCCAAACACTTCAAAATGCATTATCTAATGAAGAAAAGAAAATTAAAGTTGAAAATTCTGAGATATTGACAATTCGTGTAACATTCGAATTTCTACTGAAATATGTTAAAGAAAATGAAACTATAGATCTAATTAACCAACAACAGTCTAATCAACCTGAAGGTGAAATTATAGGTGATGAAGATGAAGATGAAGATGATGAAGATGATGATAAAGATGAAGATTATAATGATGAAGATTAAATATACTATTATTATTATTGATTTTATTATCTTCTCTTGTATTGAAATCAATTAATTCTGCTTTGGAAGTTTGGCTTGCAACTCTCAAGCCTTTTATTTCTTTTTCTAATGATCCATTTGCTGCAAATGAAGTTGTTGTTTTGCAATATACTAAACCTAACCATTACTTTAAAATTAAACCCTTTCAATTGAAAATAACATAAAAAGAGTAGTATGAAGAAATATAATCAATCGAAAGATGTTTTAGTATTACTATTTCTCTTAATCAGCATTTTCTCATCCAAATTTAGGTTTCTTTACATTAACTTCATTGCTTGTCAATAATTCATTTTGTTTTTCATCCATTTTTTTATTATTAGCTGTTGCGCAAAATGGTGTTTTAGTATTAACAATAAAATGTTTTCCTTTATTTCTTTCATTTTTTCTATTTGTGTTATAAATTATTTTTTCATATATTTTCTTAAATAGAGTATAAATGAATTTGCTAAATCTTGTAATGGTTTGATGTAACTTATCTCTGAAAAACAATTCCTAAACAAAACAATTTATATTTGAAAATAAGATGATGATATTTCTCATTCAAACCAATCCAAATGCTTTTAGTCTTTTTAAATTCTTTTTCATTTTATTATTCTTATCTATATCAAACTTTACAGTTACATCTTTTGATTTTTCTATCTTGAAGTCACTTCCATATACTAAACCATCAAATTTTGAATTACAATAGGTAATATTTGCATTTTCGATGGTTGTTTTACCAATATAATGTGACACTAATACTTTTGATATAAAAGGTGAGGATTGAGATAGAGATTTATGTGATTTATTATTGGATACTGTAATATAATACATTCTTTTAAAGTTCACCATTTGTTGCAATCCACATATACATTCCTTTATTTGATTATCACAATCCAATACTTCTCGTTGATCATTTATTACATGAATAAAACAGTTATTCAATAAGTAAATCATTTCTCTATTCTTCAATGTTGCTAAATGAACTAAACAGTATTTATTATCATTACTACAATAGATATCACCATAAAACAGATTCATAAATACTATTAATTTATTATTTTCAATCTCTTCAACTAATACACTATCATTAAGAGTTATCTTCTCTCTATTATACAAACAGTTATACCATACTAACTCTTTGAATCAATATAACATAAATTCATTTTTCACTTTATTCTGATATAAGTCACTAAATTGTTCCTGCATATTCTTAACATCAGCTTCTACAGCTTTGTGTTTAACACAATCATAAATATAATCGAATACTTCATCTGATATGAATTCCATCTCATGTTCATTAATTCTATCATAATATTTGATTTCATTCACTCTGTCTTTATATGGAATAGAATACTTCACTATATAATGACATAATGTACTATCAAATGTTGTTCTTTTTACTAAATTCTCATTTTCTTCATATGTCTTACATGGATATAAATATGTTTTTAGAAATTTCATATAACCAAGTTTACCTACTATTCTTTTTATACCTTTTAAATAAATTTTATCCCAATAATCATCTCTAAAACATACATCATATATTGAAGCATAATAAATGTGTCTTGGAACATTTCCATATCTACTATTAAACTCATTTTTTTTCTATTGATTTTTGCAGTTCAGTTGGTAAACATTTTTCTTTCCATTGTTTAATTTCATCATTACTAAATATATCCATAAAGAAATACTTATTTGCTCTATTCTCATCATCATTAGTAAATTTTGTATTTTGTCTATTTAGAGAATATTTATAAATATAAAATATTTGAAAGATGTGAAAATTTACATTTTTTAGTTACTTATGGTTATTGAGAAAAAGACAAAAAGAAAACAAAATATGAACTTAGAAAATATTTGTTAGAAGATAATGTATATATTATTTTTGCTATATACTCTGGTTCATCTTCTATTGATTCTAAGAATTCTATCATAGCATTTAAATTATATGGTGTGTGATAAAATCTATCTATTAGTCTATGTAAATCTACTACAAACTTATCTTTATTATTCTTTAATACATCTGCATCTTCTTTAGTAAAAGAAGGATCATTTTGTCCAATTGAAGGAAAGAATATCTGTGTAAACTCATTTCTCCAAATATAATTAATATCATTAATATTTGCATAATTGATTCTACATGATCCTAAATAAACATCTAGAATTAATGAATTATAGTGAGAGTATTCGTTCTTTAGGACAACATATGTAGGTTGAGGTGGTGAAATTCTATTCATTTCTTTTTCAATTTCTTCTAAAGTGATTCTTTTACTAGTATCTATTTCTAACATTCGTATTATTAATTTTTCAATCTCAGGTATTCTTTCAATACTTATCCTATCAAATTTTATTGCTTTATCTGATGTTATCTGATCTAATATATATGATTTGACACTTCCTTTAAATAGCATTCTTAATGTATATATCTCATATAATATACATCCAAGAGAATATACATCACTAGCTGGTGTATATATACGAGGATTTTGATGGAAATGTTATTTCTTGACTGTGAAGATACTTTAGTCCACTAATTAAATCTTTCATAAAACTGATAATTTCCTATATAAATATATCATAACATGTGTTATTATACTCTTCTATATTATCATAAATAAAAACTATTAATCATTACAATCACACTCTTATTTATATAAACTCAACAATTCTTTCTAAACTAAAATACTTTCATATTTCATCACAATATTCACAATTCATATTTTCATAGCAGAACTGAATTATTTTATAAACATCACATCAGTATACTCTCAAACAAATTTTCAAATCTCTTTCTATCTTCATTTATTTCATCTAAATAAATAAAACTATCATTATATTTATGCTTTATATTCTTACATTCACCATAAAATATCATCTTCACATCAATTTCACAAAAATTACTTTTTATTTATAAATATTTAGTCGTTTCTTTTCTCATTTTCATTTTTTCTCTTTAAATCATCATTAAGAACAGATAGAACAATATTTTCAATGATAAATTGATATATTGTGTTATTTCTTTGAATATAATCATTATTAGAGTAATATGAAATGTTTATAAGTATTTCTAAAAGAGTGTGATATATAAGGATAATGAATGATGAAAATAATTTGAATTCTTCATATTTACAACATAACACAACATCTCATCAGAATTATAAAGTTAAAATTTTGAAAATTTTGATAGTAGTATTATGGGGGACTTTTTTCTTAGTGATATTGACTGTTGTGTTTATTCTTTTTGCTTTATTTCTATTTTACTTATGAACATATATATAATCTATAAAATCACACAAACAAACAGATTTAAACTCAACTTCAACTTAATATTTATTTATTCACTATAAAGAAGACTAAAATAAACTAATAACATCGTTTATGATAATTATTTTCATTCATTCATATAATAAACAGATTTTATAACAACTATTAATTCATGTTATTTACGAATGATATAGTAATTACAACAATAAGTAATTGACACTATAATTTATTCACTTTCTTTTTAATCTTCATTCATACTGTAGATTTTAATTTCATTTTTTTACTATATATTAACACATAATTTTCACATGTACTTCTTTCAACTCTTTCTTTTATAATAAAAAATAAATTATTTACAATACTTTGTAATGATGAGTTAATAATCAGTATAAAGCATTATCTAACAAAGATTTTAAGCAAAATATGTTGTTTCAAAATATATAGTCGTTGCAAATTGTTTTTTTAATCTTTAAAATGGATTCTTACCAATCATTATTTGCTGGATTAATGTCAGCGAATAATTCAATAAGAAAACAAGCAGAAAATGAATTAGAAAATAGAATAACAACAAGTGGTATGATTTTCTTTCAAGTTTATTCTATTTAGGTTTTACATACGGTATGTTGCAATACATTAGTGAGTGTGATGTATCAATGGAAATAAAACAATCTGGAGTTGTAGTATGACAAATATTTCTAAATTTGTACTTTTAATAGTTATTTCACCGTATTATTTCGAAGTTTTGGAATAATGGTTGTGAAAATTTTCATGTATATATATATAGAATTATATAAATTCTAACAATTAGCTTTGTGATTCCGAGAAACAGCTAATCAAAGATTCAATAGTAAATTATTTGACAATAATTCCGTTTGAAATTCGTTCTCAGTTAGTTCGTAGTATTGTAATAATAGCTGAAAGTGATTGGCCGAATAATTGGAGTAATTTATTCCCTTCAATTTACTCTTTAATTCGTAATAATGATGAATCAATAGTTCAACCAGCATTACATACATTATCTTATTTAGTGAATCTATTAGAATCTCCAGGTAGTAATGAAATATTGAGTGTAATCTTACCTGATTTATCAAATCTATTAATGAATAATAATTCATCAATATCAATAAGAACGAAAAGTTTAAATGTATTAACAAACTTGTTAATATCAATCTATAATCATAATGAACATAAAAATGAGATATTATCATATTTAACAGAAGCATTACCAAGTATATTTATATATAATTTATTTATTCATATTATTGAATAGATTGGTTTAATTTGTTGAATAACAGTTTAATCAATTCAACTTATATAACAGAAACATTATCATTTTATACTTCATTATTTAAATTTTATGGAATTTTAGCTTTACATTATATTAATGTATATATATATTATTTATTATATGATAATAGTCTATTCATCCATTTTTAAATACAATTTTAGAATCAACAAACAAATTTCTCAATAATTCCATTCAACCATATGTAAAGTATGAAATTGAAGGAGAAGATAATTTATCATCATATTTTGATGGAGATGAATACAATTTAGAAAGTGTAATAGCATCATGTTATGATTTTATATCAAATTTAATTAACAATACAAATAATGAGAGAAGAAATGGAATAATGAATTATTTAAATGATACAGTTTATATAAGTCCAAATTATTTACTATTAACAAACCATTTAATTGAAGAAAGTGAAAATAATATAATGATGATGGAAGACGAAAATAATATTTCCACTAGAACAGTAGTAAAAGATTTTATATGTGAAATTTGTTATTATTTGAGGAAAAAAGGAACTGAATTGGTATTAACTTCACTATCTAAACGTGTAAGTGAATGTATGAATTATATTGGAGAAAATAATAACAATTCTATGAGTGATATTGGTTGGAAAACACTGGAAGCAGTTATTTATATATTTGGAAGTTTAATGGAATATATTCATTTTCGAAATTATAAACCAATCATCAATCAAGCTAATCAATTTTTACAGAAATGTTATTCCTTATCAAATTATCCCTATTTAGTAAGGCAATCATTATTGTATATATATATATATATATATAATTATTTATTTATTATTTAATAGATGTACTTGTTCATTATATCATATTTATGAAGAGTTAAATCAAGAA
The DNA here is from genome assembly GCA_002245135.1 of Proteromonas lacertae. Taxonomy (NCBI): domain Eukaryota; class Bigyra; order Opalinata; family Proteromonadidae; genus Proteromonas; species Proteromonas lacertae. The sequence goes on along the minus strand of NGBS01000897.1, from coordinate 58,307 downwards.
ATGATTAACTTATATGTTAATTCAGTATTATTCTATTTAAATGTATATTTATATATATATAATTAATATATTTCTATAGCCTCCTAATATTCTAATTCTTCGAGTTGCAGCTTGTAAATGTATAGGTCACCTATTACCCATAATATTACCATCAATATTAAATACTCATACAAATGATATAATGAATGGAATATCCTTATTATTGAAAGAACCAATTGGAGATGGAATAATTGATATTTTAGATACTTTGAAAATAATATTAAATGTATTTATTATTTTCTATTTTAATTAGATTTATTCTGAGTTAATAATTGGTAGTGAAAGTATAATTGTTCCATTATTAATTGAGATTTGGTCAAATCAATATAATAATTATGATGTAATAGAAAGAATAGTAAAAATATATAATATCTATATATCTAGTATATCTATATATATATATCATTATTATTTATATATAAATAATAGAACCGAAATGTGTTCAACTCATTATTCCTCCAATTATAACAATTATTAATCGATTATTTAATAATCCAACTTCTGTTCCAATAGAATTCTTAGGAACTTCATTCGATTTGTTATTATCATCTTATAAAAACTGTCCAAAACCATATCCCGAGATATTATTATCAACAATTGAACCATTAAGAAGAATCTTATTGAATTGTAATGAAAGTACAATAATGCAAGTTGGTATTAATTGTATATTATCATTAATTCAAAATATCCAATTAAATGAAGGAAAAATAATTAGTGATGATATTTTGCAGTCATTTTTAATCATTTTAAGTCGAGAATTAGATGGTGAAAGAGATGAAGATAGTTGTTTATATATTGGAGAATGCTTATATACAATTGAAATACATTATAATTTACCTGAACAAATGAAAAATGCCATTTTTACTAAAGTGATAAGTAAATTATTACAATCAAAGTTATGTGGAATAAAACAGAGTTTATTGTATTATATATTACGAAATTTATATGATGATAACACTGAAGAATATTTGAAATTATTAAATGAAAGTCAATTTATTTCAATTATGAATATATGGAATGAAATCCATGAAACATTTTCAACTGAGTATAAAATCAAAGTTTCTTGTTTATGTATTATGAAATTGTTATTATTGAATATTCCATTTATTATGAATACCAAAATAGATGGAAATCCAATTGTCGATTTTAATCAAGGAATTGTTACTAGAAGCCACAAAAACTTAGTATATTATAATATTATTATATTTTTTATATAAATAGTTGAAATTTGAACAAATTGATTTTGTTCCAAAAGCTATAAAAACAATCCTTACATCTGTTTATACCAACATTACGAAGAATGCTATTAATGATTTAGGTAATGAAGAAGAAGGAGCTTATGTAGAAAGTGATTTAAGTGATTCAGATGAAGATGGAAGTATATTATAAATATAAACATATTATAAATAGCTCCTATTCCTAATCAATATGCTACTCCTCGAATGACAAGTGTTGATTATGAGATGGTTGACGATATAGTTGTTGATCCTGTGTTAGATAACCTTAGTTTGGAGATGTGCTGTAGGGAATTTATAAATGAAGCAAAGACTAAGAATAACAACTTGTATATGTTGGTAGTTAACACTATTAACAACCTCAATAGTAGCATTCTTGTAGAAAAACTATTAAAGTAAGTTATTATTATACGTTAAGTAATATTTGAATTTTTATATAATTTTATGTTGTATGGTGAGAATAAATCAAAAAAATTAAAAATTAAAGTGAAACAGAATAAAACGACTCTTTTTCTACTATCTTTGAATATTTTAGATCCACCATGAGTAGCTTTACTAAAAAGTCAGAAGTATATATTTATTTCTCTATCTCTCTCTATAAATTGTTTTATATTATCTATATATAGGTTATCAATGAAATTATAACTACAGAGGAAGGATATGTTGAAAAACTGATTAATTTTGTTGATGTGTATATTAAAGGTTTTGAAATGATGGATTCGCCTATAAAAGAAGAATTTATGAATAATCCGATGATAGCTAGGTTATTTGGCAATTTTCAACAAATAGCTGTGATTAATAACTCATTTCTACAAGAATTACACAAAATAGTATATATTTTAGTAAATTAGTGTGTTTTGTTAGATTTCAGAAGAAAAAGAAGAAGAACTAGGAAAATTATTTCTCTCTTATGTACCACTATTCAAAATATATGGCTACTATGCTGCAAATCAATCATCTTCACAGTATCTTATACGAAATTATATGAATAATCCAACATTTATAAAAGAAATACATAACTATACGACCAATCCAAAGACACCACAAGCAATGGAAAGCTATTTAATATCACCAACTCAAAGAATACCAAGATATCAATTACTACTAACTAGTCTAATAAAGTATATAAAAAGTGATGAAAAATGCTATGGAACATTTGAAAATGCTAAAGGGATGATTATAAACCTTTGTAATCATATAAATGAGGTAATTCGAGAGACTGAGAATGTAAACTTGTTGAATGAATTGCAGAGAAAGTATATATGAATAAAATAATTAATTTAATGTTATAGATTCTCTAATTACAACGATATTGTTCATAAAAATCGAAATTTGATCAAGCAAGGCTCGATCTACAAATTCAATAGAAGAGGTAATAAAACAAAATATGAATTTTTCTTATTCAACGATTGTATAATTTATGCAGAAGTTAGTGGAGCTGGTTATTATTATCATAGACAACTGTCAATTGATGGAATGTATATTTCAAACATAAAAGATTTGACATTTGATTTAAATACACTGGAAAAGTCATTTACACTAATATTCGAATCAAATGAAGAATTAGATACTTGGAGGAAACTAATGGAAGAAACATCAAAGAAATTTAACAAAACTGATAGCTTGAACTATCCAAACCCAGAAGATGTTGATATATCGAAGTATGTAAGGTGTTTATTATGTGGAAAATCATTCTCTTTGATTAACAAGAAGAATTTATGTTAGTATAGTTATTTATATTTCTAAAAATATAGTCGTTGTTGTAAAGCAGTTTGTAATAAGTGTTTATCAAAGGATAAAGTCTTAGTTAAATCAATCAATTCAAAAGAACCAATCAAATTGTGTAATCCATGTATGTCTATTGAAATGGAAGAAAAAGAAAATTCATTTGAATTAGAAATCACTTCAGCAAAAATCGAAAATATAACAAATGAAATGAAAGAAAAACATAACAATTTATATTTATCATTTAACAATGGTATGTGCGATATAGGAACAACTTTAAATAAAGAAAATGACAAAGAAAATGAATGGAATAAAATCAGCATAAAAGATGAAATAGAATTGAATGAGTTAAACGACTATATTTTAATAATAGAATTATACAATCATCAAAAAATAGGAAGTGATAAATTAATTGGAATAGGTAAAATGAAGTTAGAAGATTGTAACAACGGTAATTATAATAGTAAATACTACAGTGAACAAATTGTAGAACTTTTTACAGTAAATCAGGGACATCCAACCAAAGTACAATGTTGTACTGTATTATTATTTCCACGATTGAATGTTCCAATTATATTTCAGAAAACAGTTGAACCATATGAATTAATTGAAAAATATATATCTTTTTCTATTCTTTTTAATTCTGTTTTTATATATATTTCTTTAATTATATTTGTAGATGAATATATTGAATTTAGAATGTAGTTATATCAATATTGTAGTTAAAGAGATATTTCGAACCATTTATAATCGTAAGAATATTGATTTACCACGAATGCAATCAATTCATCGATTAGAAGATGAATATTTATATAGTAAAACAAATATGAAACAATTTGATAATACAATTAATATAACTGGTAAAGGGAAAAATCTGAGGGATTTAATCAAAACTGAAATAGAATATGTAAAGAATTTAAGTATTTTTATAAAATTTTATCAATTAGAATTGTTAAACACTATATTCGTTGAACCATTACATCATTTAGATTTAGAAGTAAATGAAACATTTGTCAAGCTTCGAACCATGTCAAAATGTAAATATGTCAAAGTAAAAGGTTTAAATAATCCTGATATTGCTGTGTTTATGGAATGTATTGATGAATTAATAGTAATGAGTAATAAATTGATTGATGATTTGAATGAATTGTGTAAGAATTCATATGATAATGTATATTTATTAATATATATATATATATTTCTTATTTTTTTTCACTATATTTTATTCATTATCTTCTTCTTTAATATCTTCTTTTTTCCCTCCTATATATATATAGGTGAATGTTGGTCCAGTATTTCTCTCCTATATTCCATTATTAAGAGTTTATAGTATGTATATGTCAACATTACCTGGATTAAAAACCATTCTTAATTGTGATGAAAATATCAATTTCTATGAATCTATTAAGAACCATCCTCTCTGTGAAATAGATTTTGAATTATTAATCAATAAACCACTAGAAAGATTAACTGATTATCAAGAAATCATCTCCAAAATCATTATAGACGATGAAAGTTCCAATACATCTGATGAAAAGGAACAATTGAGAAAAGCAAAACAAGAAATTGGGGACTTAGTAAACAATTCAAAAATGTCTAGAAGATTAACACATAAATTGATAGATGAAATAAAAAATGAATTGTTTAATAGTGGAATAAAATTAGATGATGGTAATAGAGACTTTATAAAAGCTGTATATATATATATATATAATTGTTTTTTTATTATTTTCTTTTTTTATAGGGAACATTAGTTACGTTTACACCATCTAAATTAGTAGAATATAAGTATTACTTGTTTAGTGATATTTTAATCTATGGTAAACCGTATTTAGGTAAAGTAATTCAACCAAAGAAATTATATTTAAAAGATTGTGATGTAGATTCATGTAATTATTCATTCAGAGACAGAACGAATTTGTTTATAATAAAATCAAAAGATAATTCATTTTATGTATCTGCTAATAGTTTAGAAGAGAAAATCAGTTGGATTGAAGAAATAAGAAAATATATTTATCAACAGAGGAATGAAAATAATATTGATTCTACAAATATATATTTTGCACCAATTCTACAGTTGGAAGAGGTTGTTAGTGTATGTGAATTATGTCATAGTGTATTTTCATGGTCTAATAAGAAAATTCATTGTTTGAATTGTGGAAATATTTTTTGTAAAAATTGTACAAATTATAGTGCTGCTGTTCCATATTCAAATGATTCAATTGCTGTATATATATATATATATATATATTATTATTATTATTATTATTATTTATTTATATGAAATAGAAAACTGTATGTAAAAAATGTTTTGAAGAATTACTCAATGAAATACAAATAGAAAATGGTAGTCACAAAAACAGTGAAAGAATAAATAAAAAACATCTATCTTTAAGGCAACCACCTACTTTATCAATAGAAGCACATAATTCAAATTCTTGCCCATCATTTTCATCAAATCCATCAAGTCCTTCAACAATTAGAAAGACGAAATCGAAGAAAAGTTGTGATGATTTGTTAGTAGATGCACTACAAGAAATATTAATTGGTGATAAAATGAATATTTTTAACGAAATAAATACAGATAAAGAAAAAAGAATATCGAAAAGAATGAATAAAAAAGAGAAAATTGATTTTAGTGAATTAGAAAAAGAATCAAAGAAGAATAAGAATAATAGTGAATCTAATGAGGATGATCCGTTTAGTTGTTTAATTAAACCAAATGGTGAAAAATCTAATCCTGCAAATGATCTCAGTGCATTTGATGATCTATTTAAATAATTGTTTAAATGTTATGTATAGTCACACACACTATTACATCATATTTGTATTATTATATGTGGAAAAAGAACACAATTAACACATAATAAAAACTTCTTAAAAATAGATTACATGATTTTATTTTTATTTTTATTACATCTCACATATCTTTTTATTAAATTATTACATATAATTCAATTATAAGTTATAATTTAGAATTTTGTTCTAAAAGAAATTGAGATTAAAATATATTCTAATCATAAATATCATTAAGGTGAAAATTCCAACTTCATTTTAGGATAAGTACTATTAGCTGCTGATCTTGGAGGTGAAAACAGTAATGAGGTGGTGGAGGGTGAAAATAATGGAGCAGTATTATTAGCAATACTATTTAGAGGTAAAATATTATTAAAAATAGGGGTAAAAACAGCTGGTGAGAAAAATGGAGTATCTTGGTTTCTTAGTATAGCAGGAGTGTTGGTCATTAATGCGTTTGAATTATTCCATGGGGAATCAGTGATATCTATTGAAAATTGAGGTCTTGAAGGAGTTGAGTAAAATGGAGTTGAAATGGATGGATTTGTATTGATTTTATTAGTGTTTGGAGGTGGGGAAGAAAGTGACTTATTAATTGCTGGTGATTGAAAAGGAATAGGGATAGTTGCTGTAGTTGTTGTTGATGATGTATTAATGGAATCTGAAAATGAAAATGACGATTCAATCGAAGAATTTGAATCTTCAGATATAATTGAACTATTGCTATTATTGCTATTATTATTAGCGATGGATATTTTGCTATAATTGGCTTGGTTAGTTTCACTAATTGAATTATCTTCTTCTTCAATTGCAAGTATTTCTTCTTTTTTTACATTATTCTTGACATTATTCTTTGTATATTTCTTCTTTTCTATTTTCCTTCTGATATTCTTAGCAATTAAAGCATAATCGTGAATTCCTTGACTTTTTAAAATTGCAACTTTTTTCCTCAAAGATGAGTTCCATCTATTTTTTATTGCGTTATCTGTACGTCCTAATAGTACTTTTGCTATTTCTGCCCATTTATTACCATTTTCGTCATGCATTCGAATGATAATTTCATCTTCTTTCTCAGTCCACGCATCTTTATTGACATCTGGTGATAAATGATTATGCCATCTCTCTCTACATTGTTTTCCTATTCTTCCTGGCAAATGTTGTGAAATACTTGACCATTTCTTAGCTCCATACTCTGAGACGTATCTAATCAGTAACTCATCTTCCTATTTGGAATTATCAATAAAAATGATTAATTTATACTTCTTTTGTCCATGGACCTTTATATAAATCGGGATTTAATACTTTCTGCCAGCGATGAAGACATTGAACTTCAGATTTGTTTTGAAAGTATGATGCAATCTTTTTCCAATTCTTTCCATCGTGTACATTTACAGCCATCTTCAATATTTCATCTTCATCACTAGTCCACTTAGCACGAATCTTACTAGCACTATCATTTAAACTATTCATCCAAATATGATACGAATTTAATACCTTTCTAGTGAATAATCATTCCTAGAGTATGCTTTAGACATTTGTCTTCCGAATTATATAAATTTATAGCTATTACTATTTAGATTACTACAAGTATTGTACTGATAAATATTAAATTGCTTTTAATAAAGCAGGGGTTGAGAATTTTAGAAAAGAAATTCAAATTAAAAAAGCGGGATTGATTCATATTTAAAAAAGTGACAGTTATAAATTTCTATTTTTGAATATATTGCACTATAAAGTAAAATTAAGAAGGGAAAAAAAATGCACAGCTCTTTGTTATCTTATTATTCTGCTTTTTAAGTAAAATATATATAATAGAAAAGATTGAAGATATAATTACTAAAATATTATGTAATGTATTGCAAATATATAAATATCTTGTTAATTGCATAAAGTACATAAATATAAAATTGAGAAAGAAAGATTTAGTTGGATTATTTTTAGAAATAAGAGTCATAATCATTATATAACAATATATGTATGTGTAAAGAATTATATATTTATAAATTATTTTGTTATATCAAGTAACTAAAAGAACATAGATATTGATATTATTAGTTATATACCAAGAGATAATACTTATTAATTTCATAGAATTGCACCATTTTTTAATGATTTAAATATTTTAATATTCTTAATGACAAAATTCTTTATATAAAATATTTATGTAAAATATTTATGTAAATTACATAATCACTTTGGCTTGTTAATATAAATCAATAATTGTGAAGAATGGAAGAGCAAAGAAACATATGTGATGAATATTGTGTATTCTAATTATGTATATAGTAATGTATAGGTGATAAACAGCATATTGAACAATCATTTCTACAGTTTGTTAGAAATGAAGGATAAGCGCAATGATGAAATAAAATTGATGAAGATATACTACAAAGAAAATATTAATTTATGTAGTTTAGATGATTTCATTGAATTGAGTAAAAGAATGAATGATTTAGAAGTAAAGAAGTTCTTAGTATATGATAGATGCATTAACAATGAAAAATATTTATATGTGATAATGAAAAAATACGAAAAAAATCTTGAAATGTGATTGAAAGATAAAGACTTATCAGAAAAAGAGATAAATGAAATAATGATGAAGTTAGTAAGATGTATAAAATTATTACAAGAAAATGGAATAGTATATAACAACCTTAAACCGAGTAATATCTATATTGATGAAAAAGAAGATGAATTGATAATTGATAATCTGAATTATTTGTTGTTAAAAGATAATAAAAAATATTTAAAAAGTTCAATAGAAGAAGTGAAATATTTATGTCCAGAGATACTGAATGATGAAGAAATAAGTATGAAAAGTGATATGTGGAATATTGGAATAATCTATTATCTATTATTAGCAAAAGAATATCCATTTAAATCTGATTCATTATATTATATGATGAAAATAATTACAATATATATCTATAAATACAATAATACATTACCTGAAAAGTATAACAGATTGATATAGAAATTATTAGTGGTGAATAGGAAAAGCGAATATCAATTGATGAATCAATAAAGTCAATAAACAGTATAAATTCTATATATATATGGAAATAGTATGAAGAAGTATTAGATAATGGTATTGAAGGAATAAAAGATTTGATAGATAAAAAAGGGAATAAAATTGTCAATGAATTAATAAATAAAATGAAAGAAAATAAATCCATAAAACGTAAGTGTGAAATCAATAAAATATGTGGAGATTATTATTCTGAAAAAGTATATGATATATATTAGTTATATTATATATAGAATGAATATGAAGAATCTCTGAAGTATTATTCAAAGGCATTGGAGTATGTAGAAAGTGATGATGACAAAATATTAATATTAACAGATATAGCATAATGTTACTTATCTTTAGATGATAATGAAAATGCATTATCTTGTATAAACAAAATGGAAGAAAGTATGTTAAATGATAAAAATAAAGTGCTGCATTATTATATATTTGGAATATACTATACGAAGGTTGTATGAAGTTGTTCTATAAATTTTGAATAGAATGATATAGAAAACGCCAAAAAATGTTATAAAATGGCTTTAAAATATAAAGAAACAAAGTTTATTAATCATTATGATGATGTCGTTAAACTGCTTAATGAATTAAATAATAATATAATTTAATTAGTTCTTGTTTTTCATTGATTTATATCCAAAAACAACAAAATACCAAAAAGAAATCTTATTTACTTAAATAATAATAAATGAATCTAACAATAAATCAATATCTACAGGTTCAAATATTTTAGAAACATATCCATAATTCTTATTGTTATATTTTTGATATACAATATTATTATTATTATTAAAAGATATTGAATGTAAACTATTTATCATTATAATACAATCTTTCATAGAAGAAACAGAATAGTGAGTCATTGTTAATAATTTTTCATTCCATAAATCATTTATATTCATTTTTCTTTTATTATTATTATGTATTTTTATTATATATAAACTTAATAATAATGAAGAACTACTGATCAATGAACTTTTATATTTTAATAAGTTATAATCTGTTAATGTTAATTCACATAAATACTATAATATATATAATATATATAATTTTATAAAATATATACTTGTGCAAGACTTATTTCATCTCTTTTACATTGATTAACTATAAAAAATGAATACAGAAAATCACTGCTGGAAGGATGATAAATATCAAAATGTAAAGTTGTTAAAACTTTTTCTTCTAATTTACATAAATTATTATTATTATTATTCATATATAATAGATTATATAAATAGTCATATATTCTACTATTAATATATTTATTTGATTCTTCTTCAAATTTTGATGCTAATAAGATTGATGCTGCTGCAATACCAATGAACTCGTTAGCTCCGTTTACTGGTGATAACGATTTAATGAAGAAATAATTATCCATTATATTGATCTATTGAAATAAAAATAATGAAAAAAATATATATAATATATACAGATAAATAGATAGATGTACTTCTTAATTTTAATTTATAACATATTTCCAACATCCATTTAACTATTTTGCTTCTCTTATTCTCATCTAACTTATACTCTCTACAATTAATGTCATTGTATATTTCATTCTATGTTTATTATATTATGTATACATATATATATATACTTCCTTCTCGAATTTTGCTTCTAATATATCACAAAAATAAACACATTTCAAATAAGGCTTGTATTCTGGTGAACATTCTTCAACTAATGCGTTGTAAATGTGAATTCTTTCACACTCTTTATCCATTAGTACCACTTCATCTGTTTTATTATTATCATTGGATATAACGCTCAAATCATCGAGACAAAAGATATCTTCTTTTCTGGTGTTGGTCTATTTGAATATAATATATTATGGTGTTGTATCTTACTTCTGTACTTGGATTATTCTCATAGACTGGCATTTGAAATGCTATTTGGTTTATACTCTATAAATCTATAGCACAAGGTGGTATACAGTCATAGATTCTTCCAATTCACTATTCTTATCATGAGCTTGTTGGTTTGTAATGTCTTGTAACACTCTTCTTTTAACTTCTTTAAAATCTCTGTCAGTATCTTCACTCAACTTTCTTTTATTTATTCTAATATTTTCATTTGTGGCAGAGCTCATTGAATAGTGATAATTTTGAATTTTGCGTTATGAATGGAATTGAATTTTATTAGTCAATTTAAATTTTCAAATATAACTAACAGTTTTCTTTTTTGATGTTATTCAAATCTTCTTTAAAACATATCAAGTAGAACAATACATTTCCATGAAGACATGTGCTTATTATGGTGAATTGACACTATAATATTGATCAGATAAGTATTTTGAAGAAGATATTCACTCAATTTCATACATGTATGTTTAAAGTGATTTGATTATCTTAGAATTTAAATTATAATCCAATATTTTAATATTAGCACATTAATAATACGATTAACCAATAATGAGAATTAGTCACTTACTAGTATTGCAAGTGAGTTGTATCGGTTGTTGAAATAAATATAATGTCATTTACACTGTTGTTAATTGTTTAAAAACACAAATTAGTGAATATTTCTTAAAAAATTATTATATCCTACTAAAACAACAAACTATCTATATACTATTTCTTTATATCATTCAAAGCATTCTGAATATATATTTTATCTTTAGTATAGTGATAAAACAGTTGATTATCACTATATTTATACTCGTTTCCTACTTTATACAATCTTCTAAACTCAATCCATTTCTTAGCAGTTTCTGGATTTCTTATATCAAATTCTTTATTCTTTATTAATTCATTCAACATTTCACTTTGTTTTTCTTCACATTCAGGATCAATTGATTCAATAAGTTTTGGTGGATTTTGATCATAAATGCAATTAAATACTATTGCAGCCCTTAAACCCATCCACACTCCATATATTGGATGATAACATAAATGAGTCTTTGGCGATAAATAACACATTCCTGACAAGTAAGATAGCTTTTGCAAGGATACTATATGTGTATAATCAAAGGTGTAGTGAATATGATAATCTGTAGTTATATGATCAAGAACACTTTGAATTGATTTTTCTGTGTATGAATCAATTGGATTTTGAGGTATTGTTGGTTGTTTGGAGAGATCTTCAAGAAATGGTTTCCACAGTTTCTTTGTATTTCCTGTTAAAATGATATATTTTATTAATACCTACTACTACACATAAACTATTTGGATTATTAAAGTCCACAATGTGATTCTTCACAGGCATTTGAGTATTATACAGTCCAGCTATGTTTAATATACATAATCATACCATTTAAACATGATATTAAATCAAAACCTAAAGGATTTAACCCTTCTTTTATTATTTTTAAAATTTTGTTCATTTTTGGGTTTATTCAAAAAATAACCAAAATTCTTTATTTATTTTCATTAATCTTTTGAATTATGAATATATTTTCAATTCAAAAAGAAATACACAAATTTAATTGAACCCTTCTATTTAATGGCAAGTTTTTAAACAAATATTTTTATTTAATGTTTTCTATTCTTAGCTTCTCTGTTTCTCAATTCATCCATAATACTGATCTTAATACCCTTACCCTTTGGTAATGAAATCAAAGGCTTATCATCTCCAATTACGAAAATGTGGTTTAATCTTGTAGCGAATACGTTACCAGCTTCATCTTTAATATGGACAATATCAAAAGAACCAAAGTGACGATCTCTGTGTGTAACTACACCAACACGACCAGCATTTCTACCCTTTGTAACCATTACAGTTTTACCAACATCGAAGGAGATATGACCAGTGATTTTGCCTGTAGCAATATCTACTTTAATTGTATCATTGACTTTAATAGCTGGATCTGGATATCTGATTGTTCTTCCATCGGATGTGGTTAAAACTGGAATTTTCTTTGGTGTTAAAAATACTTTTTGTACTCTACATAATTTATATTCAGCTTCTTTTTGTGAGATTTTGTGTAATACGAATCTACCTTTTACATCATAAAGTAATCTGAAAATATCTTTGGATTTTGGAATTTCAATTACATCCATAAAACCAGCTGGGTAGTTAATATCAGTTCTGACTTTTCCATCGACTTTAATATCTTTTTCAATACAGATTAATTGAGCTTCGTGTCTTGTTAAAGCATACTTCAGACGTTCTCTTAACATAATGCTTAAGGGTAAGCATTCTCGTAATTTATGAGGTCCAGTGCTTGGTCTTGGAGCCTACATTATAAAACTTTAAATAAATACCCAGATTCCTCCTAATTTGTTAAGCATCCAATGAGATGGAGCATTTAAACGTTTTAAATGTTTCTTTGGTCCACGTGCCTATTTTAAAATATAAATATAACGATCCATATAATATATAAAGCAGATTAACAGATTAGTAAGTATAAAAAAATAAGTAACTCAGAAATACAAAATATAATAAAGCAATATATCAGTGAGATAATTCTGGTAGATAAAAAGAAGCAGAGAGCTATAAAAAAAGAAATATACCATTTAGTTTTTAAGGGTATGAAAATGTATTTAATGAATGAATTTAAATAAGAAAATTAGTATTGAAATGGCATTTATATTCATACCCCCTCAAAGCTTGTTCAATCAAGCAATTGTTTATTTCTTTTTATTTTATTGCAGTTATTAATGAAGTAATGGTAGAATAATATTTATAAAGTGATTAATGTTGAGACTAATTACATGCATATCAAATTGTAGTTGTATAATACTTGTTGATAATATCAACCTATCTCTAAATGGAGTGTAAATATCATTTATCAATCAATGTGGAGTTAATGGAGTAGAATATAAAATTTTATTCTGTTTTTAATGTAATTATTAAAAACACTGTTAAAGAAAAAACAACAGTTAAAAGCCAATATTCATGAATATATTAACAATAAAATTTTAAAAATTAATAATATATATTTATTTATTACACTCATTTACAAGGTAAATCGTTTGCATTCTTCATCTCGGGATGATACAAACACATTTCCTTATATGTAATTAGTTTCAATTCTTCTATTGATAAATCTTCAATCCTAACTAGACTATTCACTTTAAACTTTGGATCTTCACTCAAAATAGGATTTTTGGGTATTTGATTAAAATATGGATGATATAAAGTGTCTTTAGCACTTAAACGCTTATTCGGATCCCAATTTAATAATTTTTGTAATAAATTAAGTGCACCTATTGACACATTAGGAAATACTTCTAAAAATGTAGTTTCTGGATATCTATTCTGTTTTTTCATGTATTGTCTACCCTTTGGATTGGTAATAAACAACCAATCACTATCTTCACTTTCTGGAGTTCCAAAAACCTTTAAAATTGTTTGTATTTGATCTACAGCATTATTACCAGGGAACAATGGTCTTCCTAACAACAATTCACCTAATAAGCAACCATATGACCACATATCACTCGCTGTACCATATTCACACTCTAATAATATTTCTGGAGCTCTATACCATCGAGTTACCATATATTCTGTGTATCTTCCATAGTTTCCATCCCTTGCTAAGCCAAAATCGCATAATTTCAAATCACAGTCTGTTTTTAACAGGACATTGGATGGTTTTAAATCTCTATGTATTAATCCTATACTATGCATGTAATTAAGACCACAACAAATCTGATAAGCAAAATGTTGGTAGTGTTGCTCTTGTAAAGCTTGTCCACTGTTTAGTAGCCATTTTAAATCCATTTCCATTACTTCACATACAAGATATACATCATCAAAGTCTTTATAGGATTGAGGAGCAAGTATTTCGTATAATTTTAATATATTTGGATGGTTCATTACTCTCATTAATGATACTTCTCTTACAATATCCTTTGCCCTTCTTAGTTTGGTAAATGATAATTTTACTCTCTTAATTGCTACTAGTGATTTAGTTTCTATATTTTCACCCAAATATACAACTCCAAACGCACCACGTCCAAGACTCTTCAAGACTTGATATCTGCAAGTAGAAGGAGCATAGTTACCTATTGATGGATCAACATAATAATTTATAGTATCCAAAATATTCATTCGATTTCCATTATTCTATTAAATAATAAAGAAAATCATACATTTTCAAATTCCATATTTTGCTTGATTTGAAACGATCAAAAATTCAATAATCATACAACCATTTATAAACCCAAATAACAATGCAACAAGAAATAAAAACTAATAATATAGTTATTGTTACAACACACTCACAAGAAATCTCTCAACAATATAATCATATCATCCATTTTCAACATTTCAAAGGTTAACAACTCAGTATTTCTTTGGAATACTGTATATCTTTGTTCATCCTTTGCATCTAATTGATTTTTATTAATATCATAATTCAATAAATCCTCATTTATTTCACATTCACATTTTCTTCTTTTTCTTAAATTGATTATTCCTTTATATATTTTATTCAACATTTCATTGAAACAATACTCTAAATCAAAATAATACAAGTAAATTGTTGAGTAACAGAAATGATCAGATTTTTTGGGTAATTCTTGTATCTTTATAAAACCATCTTCATATAATGAATATAAATACTATTTATAAATATTAAAAATAAATAGAATTTTAAAAATGGGGTAATGAAAAATGAACGAAAAAATGAAAAAAACAATATTATATATATATATATACTCCATTACATTCTTTAGCAGGAATTAGTGTCAATTTTGCTATTGAACTATCTTCTAATTTATCACCATTACTCAATAATCGAAATATTCTACTTACATAATTATTATATCTTTTACTTAAATAACTACATAAACATTCAATCTGAATATCACGGATTATGAAATCATAGTTAATTCGATATAATTCATTACTTTCTGTTAATACTTTATATTCCTTTACTAAAATATTGATATAGAATTCGAACTGATTTCTATCAATAGATTCTTCACTTTTATAACGACTTAAAATCTATAAAAAAATAAAATAAAAAATATATATTATACATCATCTAATGTCAATGAGAGTGAATATTTATCTTTTGGTTTCTCATCACTCGTTATAACGTTTAATATTCCTTCAATAATTCCTTTACTTCTTTCATCTATTCTATCTTTAATATAACGAATAATTGTCATTTTTTTAAACTCCACTGTAAATTGGTCATAATTTACTTTGTAAAATATATCTTCATTTAATAATTCCGTGCTATTATTATTATCGTTTTTACTATTAAAACCAGATTTGATAATTGAAGATGTTTCAGTTGTTTTTATTTTTTTAGTGATTTGTAATAATGGTTTTGGTTTTCTTTTTAATGATGATGATGATGATGAAGTAGAAGTTTTGGTTTGAGTCTTAGATTTTGGTAATTCCAACTCAATCTTACTACTTGATATGGAAGACGACGGTTTTTCTAGTGCAGAGATTAGAAATTTACGGTTAATCATATTATTCAATGTATTGATTACTTTTTCCCTATTTAATCCACCATATTCTCCACTTAATAATTTTTCCACTATTTGTCCATACATTGCACGACCATTCTCTAATACCAAGTCTAAGATCAATTCACCTTCACGACCAAATAAATGTTCACATAAACGAAGGATTCTACCAAATCTTAAACGAGTTAAAACATTAATTATATTTAACTAATTGTTATAATTGTATATTTATACGTGATATTTACATCTCTTGGATTTTAGAGAATGACACTCTACTTCTACGACATTTTGCTGAATTAAGATAAACAATGCCTCTTTTACCTGTTTATAAATTATTTTATTCAAATATATACTTTTTCTAACTCAATAGGCTCTACATTTTTTAGTTCATTCACTATTTGGTTTAAATCTATACTACCACACTTCAGTAATACTTCAGATACTCTCTAAAAAAATAAAACTAAACTGATTTCTAGATACTGCAATTATTGATCCAAAACTCTCATCAATTATGTCTATAGCTAATTCAACATCCATTACTGAAATTTTAGTCGTTTCAAAATACATTTATAATATTTTATGCTTTTTTCTCTTCTGTTTGATTATAAATTCTCAAGTGAAGAGGATTTTTACTTGAATTGATATAATATCGAGTTGTTTAAATATGAATGTTCTAAAGATTATCAAAATCTCGTTTTGTTAAACTGCAGTTGTATTATGTATATAAAGTAAGTTCAATTAATTAGTTGTTATAGAATGCAATATAGAGAAAAATGTATGAAAATGAATTTATAAGAAAGATTCACTCTTTTATTTGATAAAAACTTTATGACAATGTTTTTAAATAACATAATACACTTTATGACATTGTTGAAATAACATAAAACAAAAAGTTAACTAAAATATATTCGTTTCATAAATGAAAAGAACTGTAATACTCATCTGTTGTATTATTTCTATTGGATTTCTAATATTCAATATATTTACATTTCAATATAATTACAAATTATTATTCACACAAGATGTAGAATTAACATCATTTTCGAAAATAAATAACCAAGTTAATACAATAGAATTTTATAACAATTCATATTTTTTGGATGCATTTTACGATGAACGACTAGAAGCTGTGAAAATTTTTACTATTGGAATGATAAATAAAATTCCTATACCAAAACTGTCACTTGTATACAGTGACAGAGATATAGAAGCACAAGTTGAAAATGTTAGTCCCAACCCATATACCAAATCATTTGGATATTATCTACTGCGTGATAATACCACATCAAAAATTCCTCAATATGTAAGATATTACGATTATAAAATACCTATAATTTATTATCCAAAAAATAAACAACTAGTTTATCATAATACTGTATGTGTTGATAAGATGAAGAATTATACTGCTGTAAATCATTTCATTCAAGTAATTGAAGCAAATATTCATTTTGGAGTAGATCACATAGTGATATATAAGACGTCTTGTAGTAAAGAAATGGAATTTGTATTAGATTACTATTCTAAAAAAGGAATAATTGATGTGATAACTTGGAATACAACTATAGAATTGAATGTCATTTATCAATATTCGTTTGGTCAATTATGGAAGTTGAATGATTGTTTCTATAGATATCGAAGACTTAGTAAACATATAATACCGATAGATTTAGATGAAATCTTATGGATAGAACATAAACAATCTCCAAATGATTTACAACATTATATAAATCAACATAAAGAATGTTCTGTGTTCTATTTTCGTCAAAGATTATATCATCGTGAGATATTGAATATGTATGATAGATTCGTTAATAATATTTCTGATACAGACATATTTGTTCATCGAGAATATTGTGAATTAAAACCAAAATTAATACAAAAATATATAATCTATAACACATCCACAATTTCTCATTTAGAGATACATTTTGTATTAGTATATTTTAAAGGATATAAAAAATGTAATGTACCTATAGAAATAGCTTATATTAGACATTATAGAAGAATATCTGGTCAACATTTAAGATATTGCAGTAGTTCGTTGATGTTAGATCGTGAAATTAATGAAGATGAGAAAGAAATCCAAAGAAAAGTAGAATTAGTAAAAACAGATATAAATATTTATCCATCATTTAGTAATGATAATATAATTATACTTGGTAATTATACTGTGAAATAGGTAGTTTTAAATTAAAGATAAATAGTTTTTATTCTTTTCATATTTAAATGTTAATTATTTTATATCCTTAATCCATGAAAATTATTAAATAAAATATAATATTATTCATGATTGCATCGTTATAACTATATATGAGTAGATATTATAGTTTGTAATGAGATTATAATGAAATTCTCAAAAATATATTCGTTTCATAAATGAAAAGAAATGTCATACTCATCTGCTGTGTTGTATCTATTGGATTTTTATTCTTTAATATTATCGATTTCCAGCTAAGTAACAATATGAAACATAAGTTAGGTTCTGAAACAAATTTCTATTCCAAAGTAAGCAGCCAGATCAGCAGTATAGAATACTCTAAAAGCTGTTATCTTTTGAATGCTTTTTATGATGAAAGAATAAAAGCAGTAAGAGTATTTACAATAGGTGATTACAAAAAGGTACCTATACCAAAACTATCACTAATATACAATGATAGTGAGACAGAAGCTTGGATATCGAAGGTTTATAATCCGAAATACACCAAGTTATATGGATATTTAATTGTACGTGATAATACCACATCAAAAATTCCTCAGTATGTAAGATTCAATGATTCTAAGATTTCTATAATCAATTATTCTGAAAATATAAAACCAATATACAACAACACAGTATGTATATGTAAATTAAAGAATTATACTGCTGTAAATCATTTCATTCAAGTAATTGAATCAAATATTCATTTTGGAGTAGATCACATAGTGATATATAAGACATCTTGTAGTAAAGAAATGGAATTTGTATTAGATTACTATTCTAAAAAAGGAATAATTGATGTGATAACTTGGAATAAAACAATTGAACTGACTATAGTATATAATATGTTCTATGGTCAATTATGGAAGTTGAATGATTGTTTCTATAGATATCGAAGACTTAGTAAACATATAATACCGATAGATTTAGATGAAATCTTATGGATAGAACATAAACAATCTCCAAATGATTTACAACATTATATAAATCAACATAAAGAATGTTCTGTGTTCTATTTTCGTCAAAGATTATATCATCGTGAAATATTCAAAGGATTCGATGGATATATAAATGATGTAAGTGATACAGACATATTTGTTCATCGAGAATATTGTGAATTAAAACAGAAAATGATTCAAAAATATGTAATTTATGAAAGCCATTTAGTGAGTAACTTATGGATTCATAATGTCAACTTATACTATCCTGGATTTAACAGCTGCAATGTACCTATAGAAATAGCTTATATTAGACATTATAGAAGAATATCTGGTCAACATTTAAGATATTGCAGTAGTTCGTTGATGTTAGATCGTGAAATTAATGAAGATGAGAAAGAAATCCAAAGAAAAGTAGAATTAGTAAAAACAGATATAAATATTTATCCATCATTTAGTAATAAAATAATAATGCTTAGATCCTATGATTAATAAGAATAATTTAAACTGCTGTTTTTTCAAGCTTTTTTAATGACATCAAGCAAGGGGAACTATATTATAGAAGTTTAGAATGAGAAATAGATTTTATGTAAAAGTCTTATAGAAACAGTGACAATGTAATAACATGATATATAATAATTGTTTACATCTTTTATTTCGTTTGTATGCAATAGGATACATTAATAAAACTATCGTGCTGTTTTGTTAAATTCTTCCAAACTTTAGCTTGAGTATCTTCGTTATTCAAAATAAAGAATTTAAATACTGTTTATGTTATCTATAAATGGACAGGTTAATGAGGAAGAAGGTTTGACAAATGATTTAAATGATTTAAGTTTAGAAGAAGAAAACTTAGTAGAAGTTGGTCAATTTAGAAATAATAATTTCCGTAAAAAAGAATATGTGGAGATTATCTTCCCTTTAGCTAATAGAGAAGGGACTAATATATCAGAGGAAACAGAGGATAAGTGTACAGAGGTTATAAAATATGATCTGTACAATTCTCAGGATGATGAAGTAACTGATACATCTATAGAAGATGAGATATATTTAATGAACACATCAGTTATACCAAATGCACCATCACCACCAATGTAGGTCATTTCTTGTATTATGTGTGTGTATATATGTATGTATGTATTATATTGTTCATTTTATTAATTTTAATATTTATGATTTTATTTTATTTTATACTATTTTGTTAATAATCAACATAAACACATTTTATACTTAATTTCTTTTACATAACACATCAGCAACGACATGGTAAATGTGTGGAGCATAAGATTTTACAGTTTCCAAATGTATTACTTCAAATGAATAACATTTTTCATAAATCCTACTAATTTCAGCCAATTTATTTACCAAATATTCTTTCCATTCTTCATATCCTTTATCTTTTATATTCTCATGTATATGCAACATCCCTCCTTCTCTTTTCAACAATCTAATTGCTATATCCCATCCATTTTCTGACGAAGGAAGTAATCCAAGTAATATTCTATCAGCTATATCTTCATACATTGCTGTAGTATCTTTATTATCTCCTAACAAGATAGTATATTTAGATTCATCAATATGATTCATTTCCATATTGTATTTTATCGCTTCTATGGAATTTGGATTTATATCACAGGCATATAAGTGATTTGGATTTCCATATTTCAATATTGGCAATGTAAAATAACCTATTCCCTATTCATAATATAGAATTTATATTAACTATACGCAATATAGATCAAATACTATTTCACTATCACATTTCAATTTACCCATTCTTACTCTTTCAGTTACATTTCCACTGGAAAACATAGTTTTAGTTATATCAAAATAATAATAAATACCATTCTATAAATAAATATTAATTAAAAATTTCTATATACTTGTTTTACACATGTATTTCCATTTACATCATCTTTCAATGGATAAATAATTTTTGTGTGACTTTCTCGTTTAATTCCACTATCTATTGACGAGTAAGCTGCTATTCTTTCAGTGTTATATAATTCACTTATCCATTTGTATAATTCTTTACATTCTTTCCATATATCTAAAGTCAAGTAATTATTTGGTATAACAATTATATCACCAACTTTTTCAATTTTGGTAGGAAAATTTGAGATTAATTCATCAAATGATATTTTTGATTTTGTTTCACTATTATAACTGTCATACCAATTTCTAATATTACTAATTAACAATGAATAAACTGAAATATGAGATGATTTCAATTTATCACTATATCTTATAGAATGTTCTTTAAAATAGTCTTTCAATTCATTATATTTTTCATTATCATCTTTTATTTCAATTGTTTCATCTTTTGAAGAGATATTTAATGGAATAAAACACATCTTATTATCACTTTTCATTATCTTGTATTTATTATTAATCAATTTCAATTCAGTCAATTCATTTTTAAATTTCTTTACTACATTACTTGGTACTTCAATTACTGGTATTACTTCAGTTGTTTCAATTTCAATTTCTTCTTTTATATTTTCTATTTTTTCTTCTTTTATACTTTCACTGTTTATATTCAATTGATAACTTAGTGATTTTGCATAATAACAAGTCCAAGCAAGTGGTCCACCTCCACCAATTATCATCAATTCATTATCTATCTATTTAATAAATATTATATATATATATATATACTAAAACTGATTGATTTGATGGGTTATATTCACTTATATCACTCAAATATTTCACATTTATTGATAATTCATCATTTTCATTACTTAATGTTAATAATTGAATACCATTTGATTGATTATTATTATTATAACTCATTCCACCAACTATTAAGAAATTATTATTTTTAATTTTCAACATTTTACTTCCATAAACACAACAACAAAAATTATTACTTATATTTCCCATTTTGATGATATTATTTTTCAAGTCATAAATCATTATTGGAGGTGATTTCTTCATAGGAAATATTAAATCACTTAATCCTCCAATAAATAATATATTATCATTTCCTATATCAATTCCACAATGTAAAAACCTTGGAATTATACTCCTACGATTTTCATCACTTAAACATTTCCATTCTATTAAAAATTTGTTCGTTTCATTATTCGTTTCACTTATTTTCAATTCCCAAATATCATTATATACTTTATTTGAATCTCTACCTCCATATAATATTATTCTATTACTATTTGTTAAAACAAATGAATAATTCCATCTAGGAGATGGATATTTATTGCCATCACTTTCTTTATTAATAAACCATTTATTTAACTCAATATCATATATTATTAAATCATTTAAACATTCATTTGGATTAGTTCTTCCTCCAAATGATATGAAATATTTGTTATTATATAATAATGATTGATGGTACATTCTAGCAATAGGTAATTCTGATTCCTTTGTATTAATACAATTCATTTTAATTATTTCATTTGTTTCTCTTTTAAAGAGTATTAAATCATTTAATCTTTTTTCACTTTCATTTATTTCATTCTTTCCATATCCTCCAAATATTATAATATTATTGTTATTTAATTTCACTATGGAATGACCAAGTGATTGATTTGATAATAGAATTATCTCTTTGAATTATATCTATTTTTATCTCTTTTTTATTTTTATCAATTTTTATATTTTTAATTTGCTCAATCTTTAGTTTATTATTATAAAAGATTTTGTCTTTAGAAAAATATTGCGTTATTTTCTTTGACAAAATTTCAATTCTTTTACTATTTCTATCAAATAACTCATTACAGTAATTTACTAAATATTTTATATATTTATCACTAAACATTTCATTTACATTATTTTCGTCTTCTTCTTTTGTTAGTAAAGGAATTTCTAATGAATTTGATGTTGTTCGTATTGCTAACATTATTTTATTCAATGGAATTATTCCACTTTCTCTAAATCCACTTTCTATACCTATTTGTAATAATTCTTTGGCTGTTTCTATAGATCTACACTGAATCTATAAATAATTATATATTAACTATAAATATACATGAAGTATCATTGGTTCCACTTTTAATAATAATATTTCACCTGTTTTTAATGAATTTACTTCATTCAGGCATTTTCTCATTTCTTCATAACTAATGTGACTGTGGTTTGATAATAGCCATTTACCTCCTTTCTATATTTTCATAATATACATTATATTCTCATACTTTGTTTTCACTAACAAATAACGCAATTCTACCACTACAACTACTAGTTGTTACATAATCACTTTCTTTATTTATTAAATAAACTAATTCTTCAATTGGCTCATCCAGACTTCCTTTGGGAGACTTATCACACTTTTGAAGCTTTTCTAAAGCATTTTTCTTGCATAAATCAAACTTTATATTTTTTCTATTAATATTGTGAATGATTAAAATATACTTATCCATTCTTAACTACAAAAACAAAGAAATGAAAATAAGGAATCAAGCTTAATCAAGCCAAATTAATTAAATGTTAGATTAAGACAGTTATAATAGACTAATTACTATTTACATTATAGAACTTTATTTTATAGAACTTTATAATAGACTAATTCCCAAAAATTTTTGGGAAGTAAGCCATTCTACCCACGAGAAAAATGGCTCAAGGAGGATTCTGTGAAGAGAGGATTATACACAAGTTTAGAATTTCATAATATTATTAATAGATTTGGAAAGAAAATGCAAAAGAGGATATGGAGGAACATCAACAAGAGGAAATCAACATCCTAAATATTAAAATTCATCATCCTATTTAAGGTGAAAAAAATCTACATCTCCTAGATTTGAAGAGGAAATATTGAAAGATGATGAGTATAAACCCCATATATCACATTTCGCTAGATACTTCATCGATTTAGATGAGAATTCATCAAAATTTCTTTTAAAATGATGATTTTGAAGATCATCCACCTTAGCTTCCTCCAAAACCAAAGTCAGATATAATTAAAGAGGTATTAGAAAGGACTTCAATCCTCAACAAATTAAATATAAAAAAGATATCAAAATCCTCTCCTAAAACAAATCTTTAAAGAAGTATAACGATTCAATCCATCAACACCTGCAAATATATCAAGACTGAACTAATGAACTACAAAAAAAAACAATTACTTACAAAAAAGTCTGCGATTATTTAAATTTAACAGAAGAAGAAGAGTATAAGAGAAAAACTGGAAAAAGATTTGAGTCGAATCTTGTTTTAACTTGATTTCAGTTTACAATTTTAATATTTTTATATATATTATCCTATAATAATCTTATATTAGAAATATAAGATATTAGAATGGCTTTTAGACAATAGTCGCGATAAGATATATATGCACTCCATATGAGACATTTTTTACTTTTCACTTATTTGTGTGAGTTACGTGTATGTTTCATGTTCTATTTTATGATTATAAATACTATAACTTGTATTAAGCCTTTTGCGCCGTAGAGAAGTTCCCCGTATGGCGGAAATTCCCTTATGACGGAAATCTATATTGCAGATAAATTCAATCAAAACTAATATGATATTCATGATGTTCGGATTTAGTTATTTTAGAATATATAGGTTTCGACCCATATAAATAACATTTTTAGGTAACAAAGAAATGTCTTAATATGACATGAAACCTTTCTAGATAGACTACAAAATTCATGTAGATTATGAATATAATAATATTTTTTATATATACACTCAAAATGAAAATTATCTGTTATTCAGGATTTAAGAATTTTACCCCTTCTGACGTCATTTCTGTCTCGAGTTTTCTATCAAACTTTTGAAATGTTTTTCTTGATTTTTCTTATTATATAGTGTTTTTAAATTACTTTACTATAAATATTAGAATTAATCATGAACAATTTACCATTTGATATACATAGATACTAAATACAATTAAATCCACCTAAATAGCTAATGTTTATATATTTTATAATTCATAAATGAAATTTTTATTAAACTATTTATAACTATTTATTTTATATAGCTTATTTTAGTTATCTGCTTCTATTTACTAATTAATTAAATATGAGACTATTGCATATTTCATTTACTCATATTGGATAAAAACCATTATTAGTTGATTATAAATTTAAATTTAAGTTAGTTCTATTTTAAAGTCATCCTATACAGTCATTTTTAATTAATGCACTCTATTATTGTATATTAATAATTCTTTCTTCAATTATCGTCATGTAATTTTCTCACTATTTATATATTTTATTCTGTATAATCAACTTGAACTTTCAACATTTTATTCAATAATTCATTCATAATTTTTACTTCCAACCGCTTCTTCAGTATTTCTATCGTTCAAGTTGCTCATTTTTTTTCTTTCTGCATAATAGTAAACTTACTATTTATTACTTCTTGATTTCTTTTTATTTATCAATCTCTTATTGTCCTTATTTACAGATTCCACTATATTTGTTCAAATTATTGTATATAAATTTGTAAGTTTCTTTATTCCTACATTACATAATTGCAAATGCGACTAGAAGAACGAGAGGAGAGAAGGAGATGTCTGTACAAATATTCCATCGCCCAGGATAGTATTATACTTATATAAATGAAATTCATCCATTATAATCAACATGACATCCTTATCTTGATATTATATACTTATCTTAAACTATTTCTTTATACTTTGTTGAAAGCCGCTTTTAATCCTAATTAGTGGATGATTATAATTATCCACATTTGAATGTCACTTTTCCAACTTTAATTAAATTCGAAAAATTACTAGAATGAATAATAAACAGTGAAATCCTAGAAATAATCCAACAGTCAAATAATATAATGTTTTATTTGATACAAGTATAGCCAAAATTGAGTAAAAATTGTCAGTAATAAGTTCATAAAACTGAAATACTTCTTCTGACCTCTTTTCATTTCTAATAATCACACAACTAACTTCTTTTAGACACTACATAATTATAATAAAAACACCAATAACAAGGATTTCTCTCTATTGATTATATAAAGCAAGAATACCTATAAAATAGGTTTTGAGAAAAAATATGTTTGATCAACCAAACCTATTTCAACCAATTAATATCCTTATAAATTAAACTACGAAAATGAAAATATGAATATTGCTTGATTTAATAATCAAAAATACATACTGATTAGAAATGCGACTTGAATTACAGTCAGAATAATGATACTGTCAGATCCCACTCTTATTCCCTCTATTTATTCTAATATCATTATTGATTATTTAAACTGTCTACATTTACTTATGTGTTATAATTTTTATAATTATAAAAATAAAAAATTTAAAGACATAAAATATACTTTAAAAGAATGTATTATATGTCATTATCATTACTTTATATGAGTATTATGTAATAATATACAATAATATATCTTTTTAAACATAAGTTAGTATATTAACCAAATTACTCGTAATATATTTAGTATTTATTCAAACACATCATTTATTCAAAAACAAATATCATAATACATATATCTTTAGTATTAATAATAACATTATCAATTCTCTGGAGTTAAAACAGCATTTATGCTCTTCTCAATTCCACTCTGAATACTTTCATATTCCTTTATAAACTCTTCATTTCGATCTTTACCAAGTCTGGCACGGAATGTGGCAGCTTCAAATATTTCATTTTCTACCTTAAATTCTTCGTAAATCTTTTTTCTTTCTTCTTCATTAATCTTCTTATAGATTTCAGTGAACTTAGATAAAGCTTCTTGACCTTTTTCACTTTGGAATAATTCTCCCAAATTACTTTTACTGATTTTATAATAATCACATAATTCTATTACTGCTTTTTCACACCATTCTCCTGCTAAACTTCCGATCTTTTTATATATTTCTAATATCTTTTCATTATTCAACCAATCAGGTACTATTACATCTTCTACACTTCCTAATAGAATGTAATTTTGTAAATTTTCAGTCATCTTGTCACTAAATTGGTGAATTCGAACACTAAATTCTTCATCATAACTATATTGTTCCATTGCATTAC
This sequence comes from Proteromonas lacertae, assembly GCA_002245135.1. NCBI lineage: Eukaryota > Bigyra > Opalinata > Proteromonadidae > Proteromonas > Proteromonas lacertae. The sequence goes on along the minus strand of NGBS01000897.1, from coordinate 31,033 downwards.
GGAATTCATCTTCATTTAAATTGTATTTTATTAAAACATCTAATTTGAAATTGGACATTAAATTCTCTCTTCTTTTTTGAAATTCCTCTAAATATTTTCCACCATTTTTTAAACCACTAAATATTTTACTTCGCTCTACTGCGTGACACTTACACATCTCAGTTATTGCTTTGTCAGTTAAATTTTCTACATTTTCTTCCATTTCTGTTAATATCTTATCTACATTCTCTTTTGTTGCATTTTCACTTAATTTTTCAAATGGTAATGGTTGGTCAATTAACATATTTTGCCATACTGTTAATGGTTTTATTAGTAACAGAAAATCGGAGTTATTTTGGTAGAATTCGATTGAACGATGTACTAATTCGTGATCTACTTGGAACATTTCATATACTTTAGCTTCTACAGCTTGAAGACTCTCCTGGAAACGCATTAATAAAGCTTGATGAATATCTTCTATTGTTGTACCTGTTGGTGTGTTGTTCAATAATTCCTTCTTTCTCTCAAAATATGTTTTCTATCATTTTATAATTATAACACTCAGTGCATTATATAAATATACAAAGATACGTTCCATTTGCATTACAACTACTCTGTACATTTGACACAATGATTCAAGCGATATAATTTTCGTTTCATCTTTCTGTTCTTCCTTTTTCTTAATATCTTCAATCTTCTTTGGTTTGTAACGACTCTATTTTGGTGTTAAACAATTAAAAATACATATAAATAATATCCTAAGCCAAGAGATCCAGCTACAGCTATTCCTATTATTACTTTTTTATTCATAATGCAAATAAAAATTTCGATTCACCAGATTCACAATTTTCGCACCTACTATTATTTTTAAAAACACAATTAGAAAAAAACTATCTTTTAGATATAAATCATAGTATTTTTAATAATAATAATAATAATAGAAGAAACATAATATATTCAGTGGATTTATTTTTCTGGCTTTGGCATTTTCTCTTTAACTATTTTAAACAGAGCTACAGCTTCTTTTATCTTACTAAAATTAATACAAAAGGACTGTAATTCCAACAAAATCTGTTCATTCTTAAAATGGTTTGCTATAATCAAATTCTGCAAAAATACCGACACTAGTCTTACCAATCTAGTCTGTTTACCTTTATCATCAATACTTGTACAAGATGCAATGCAATGTGATGTAAACATATCAATATACTCTGAAGGAAGTTCAACATTAGCAACTAAAGTACTCATCACTTGCATAGACTTGAAAGACACTTCCATATCAATTAAAGCATTTAAATATTCAGTATAACAATTACTTTGGACTAAATGTAACATTATGGATGACGCAATTTCTGGGTTATTGTCTACTAATTCACTTATTCTTTTACTGTTTGTATTATTACTACATATTGTAATTATATTGGCATTCTCATTTATAGCATCTAGTAATTGATCTTGTTTTTCTTTACTAAGTGGTTGTTGATATGCAGATTCTAATAAATCCCAAATCTCTTTTTCTTCTTTAGGTGTAACAGTATTATTTCCAGGATTAAAACATAATTGTAAACCAGGACTTTCGTTTAACGGTAACCATTTCAATTCTTCTTTAGAACATTCCATTAATGGAATGTTTGTTATGACAAACTCAGGTTTGAAACTTTTCAAATTGAAGATTTTATTATTGTTATTATTGTTATTGTTGTTGTTGTTTTGGTTATGTATTAATTTCTCAATTTCACTTGTGTTAGTAGGAGATGCTGATGGTAAAGAAGATGACGAGTTTTCAAGCCATTTTGGACAAATTATAACTGGGGTGATACCTATATCATATAACATAGGAATAGTTGAGATTTGTTCTTTATATAAATCATTTAAACTCTTTATATCATATGTAATACGTTCGTTTTGTAAATATTGAGGAATTTGTTTTATATTCATTTTGCCAAACTATTTTAGTGTTATTTATTAAATATATATACTGCTTGAGACATATGACTGTTAGTTAATAGAGTTGCTATATATTGTGATTCTATTGAATTTTCTGTATTTTTACCTAATTCTTCTAGAAGATAGCCAAAAAAAGGATTTTGATTTATTTTTTCACTTCCAAATAATTCTATTATTAGATATATTGCTACCATTTTCTATTTATATGTTATATTTTGTCTGTATACTTCATTAAGACTTAGAAGATTATCTCTAATTGATATGCATAGAAAGCATCCTATTTTAAAAAGTTCTGTTTTATTGAAAATTCGTCTTACTTCTTGTACTATTGGTTCTAGCGTATTCTCAGACTATTCAATTATAGAATATAAATATATCATTATACTTTTAATTGACTCATCAATAATGTAATGTCATCGTTTGTTAATAGCAAAGACATCTCTGTCAATGTAAAACTGCAAAAATGATTTATTGAAAAGATTTGGCTTGACTCTTAAAATTTGAAATTTAAAAATGAATGAGGATGCAAATGCCCAATTCATACAGGTCCTTCAAAACCTAGGTTTTTCAAAGAAATTAGGAGATATATCATGGTTAATATCTATAAATCCTAGAATCAGTAGTATTTTTGACTGGATCAACTCTTCAATCTCAAAAGACAATTCAATACCTATAAATTTTACAGAAAATGATATAAAATATTATAAATCATTAGAAACAAAAGGATTGACACTTCAAGAAGATTTCGTATATGTTTATATATAATTTTGAGATAGGAGACAGAATCTTTGCTACACAATGAGGATGGAACAGAAGAAATAAAACAAGAAGTATTGAAATTTTGTTATAATTGAATAGATTGATGAAATAGAAAGTGAAATAGCCTTATTAGAAGAACAATGTGACGAATGTACAAATCAAAAGCAACAATTAGAAAAAGATGTAGATAATATAAAGAAAAGAGAGTTTACTATTACTCAAAAACTAATACCAAATTTAAACCATCAAACTTCAGAATCAAACCTAAATTCAATTCGAAAAGTAGAAGAAGTAAAGAAATCAATGAGTAAAATAAAATTAAATGGTAATGAAATAATAAATGATATAATAAATGACAATGGTCCATTATTCTGTCAAGTATAATAATAAATAGAAATAATTTCTATTTTAATTATTATTAGATTGGTTGTGAATTATATCGTGAAGCTGATCAGCATTATAAAACAGAATTAAGTAATTATATAGATAAATATTTCAACAAAGTGAATGAAAGAAATGGAAATTTCCCATCACCTTCAATATTTAATATGAATGAATTAAATGAAAGTATAATTATATAAAATCTTTAGCTTTTTATCTATTTAATTATTAGAATTTGAGTTAATTAGAGGAATGTCACAAAATGAATATGATGAAGTAAGACATGAGATTGAAAGATTACAAAAAGTCAAATATAACAGTGAAATGAATAATGTCAAAGTAATAATAGAAAATGAATTAACAATTAAAGAATATCAATTATTACAGACTTACAATAGCAATTTGAATTATTATACATTAGATAAATTTAATAATTTTAAAGTGAATGATGATATTGAATTGAAAGTAAATGCAATTAAACAGTATATATAGATATATAGATATTCTTTTGTATTTTTTAGTATTTCTGTATTTCTGTATTTTTGTATTTTTGTATTTTTGTATTTTTGTATTTTTGTATTATTCTGTATTTAGGTTATGTAGTGAAATCAGTCTAATAGAAAGTAGTTCAATCTTACTAGGAGATTATGAAGAAAAAGAGAAAAGAGAAATGAATGTAATTTCAGAACAAAAGAAAATAATTCAATTATTACAAAACCAACGAATACATCATTTATTTATATTGAGTGAAATTACATTAGAATATAATAATATTAAATATTTAATTGAATTAATAAATGGATTAATTAAATATACAGACAACTTACGAAGTGATTGTAAAAAGAGAGAAAATGTTTATAATAATTTGAAAGAAATAAAACGAGTATATTTTTAATAATTATATATTTTATTAATTGAATAGTATAATGAAGATGAAAGAAATACAATTGATAATAATGATATTATTTATTTATCATTATATAATATAATCAATAAAAACATAGACAATATCAGCAATAATTTAATGATTATAAATGAATGTATCAGTTGGGATAAAATCTATCAAATGACAAATAGAAAGTTGAAATTAGATGAAGAATATTTAAAAAAGAAAAATTCAAAATTTGATCAAGTTGTAAATAATATAAACGTATTAAATAATGATAATAAAATGTTATATGAACAATTATCCAATTACATTGAAGAAAACTATCATCCTTTACCACATTACGTTGGAATTAGATTAAAAGAATTGGAGAATAAATCTGAAATATTGACCAATGAATTGAATGGAATTATGAATGATCCAGAAAATGGAAGAAATGTGTTATTGAAGGTTTTGAATCAAAATGAATTGTTGAGAAAATATAGAAATATATTCATTGACTTCTATTTAAACCCTTCTCAACTGATTAATATGAAGAAGATGTTGGAAGATAAATTATATTATTAAATAACTGTTAATTTTAATACATTTCTAACAGAAATTTTAAAAAGTAACATACAATAATAATTCTATTTAGATAATAATGATTTATGTTCTTCATCAGGGTTGATATTCCTCTGTTCATCCACTTCCACATAGTCATTACATAAATAATTAAAATCAACTGAATAAGATCCAAATAGAACGATCATTGAAAATACAAGTGACCATTGTAATACAGCACCTAAAATACTTGCAGTTTTCTGATTCGTTACGGTTGGATGTAATAACATTGAACCAATTATACAAAATCCTATTACTGTGGTAGGAATTATTTTCAATATCACAGATAATTTACATTTATAATATGTTTGAGTTAAAAACAAATATATTGTAATTATTCCATGAATTAAAGCACAAAAAAATAAAATTCCTGCTGAAGATTGATGTATAAGGCTTTGGAAGGTAATTTTACAATTATCATCTAATATATCATGTTGTAAAGGTATGCAAGCTTGAATTATCAAACCAATTACACAAATGTAAGTTAATATGCTTGCGACATACACAGCATAGGTTCTTCCCAATACATTAGTCCTATACATATTATCTAATTTACATTATACATATATAATCTTCTCATTCCAGGAATATACTGATAAGCTATTACTAAATAGCCCAAACCAGCACTAGTAAATCCAATAGCATAAATTACTCTTTCTGGCATTGTAAAACCCATCAAAGATATTACTGGTAACCACATCCACTCAGGATAATGATGAAGAGATCTACTTATTATGTAACAAGTTATTATAGTAACAGTACATATAATTCCAGAAATTATTGGAATATAAACGAAATATTTAGGGAGTTTTGACATTTTAATATTGTGACATGTCAAAATTACCATATTATGTAAATTATATTTAGGAAGTATACTATTGTATTAAAATGTATATATGTTTAACACCCTATTTCTAGTGGTGTTACAGCCTTTATATTAAATTTCTTCTAGATATAGATAAGTAATTAAGAGTTTCTGAAACTATCTGTGAATTTCGTCAACTTATGATTAATTCATTTTAACATTAGTTTTAAAATTGAGATCCAAACAAAAATGCAAAATATCTGCATTTAGGAACTCCAATTATTTTCGTAATAATATGTTTATTTAATGAAAAAATAAACAAAACATTTTCAAAATCAAACCTCAAGTTTGTATGATTTTAAATTTTTGATTTTTTAAGCTCCTTATTCAATAGATAAATTAGAAATATTATTATGTGGTTTTATGATTAATATACAAAGACACAGTGGTGCTAGAATTAAAATAAAGTGATGAAATAAATACAATATTGATATAAGCAGCAATGATATGATGTAGTTAAGAGGTTTAAAAACGAAAGAAATATAAAACAAAGAAATAAAAGCCCTAATTAAAGGGCGCTCAAAATTTGAAAGGCCGTTCAATTCGCAACTTTCCATAAATATAAGATTATCAGATATTATATTCTTTCATCATTTCTATCAGACATAAGTATATCATTGTAAGATTATATAGAATTTCTACTGTTATATTAAATAAATAAATATTTTTATATACTCATTATACACTCATTATATATATTATAGTAAATAAGAAAGCACTTTTTCTATACATATATTTCCACAATTACACATTTTTTCTCTATATCTATAATGGTGATATAAAAACAGCAAATTGTGTATGATAAAAATCCATTTATACTTATTATTTAAATTACAATTATTTAAACTATTTTAATAGTTTTAAAATCAAAAAAATGAAATGAATGTAGTTTGAGAAAGTTTGTGTGAAAACACTGACGTTAGAAGGGGTATAATCCTTAAATTTTGTCACTTTTTATATACGCATTATAGTAAATTAAAAATATAAAATTTGAAATACAAATATATTCTAATACACATTTATGTAATTTTTCTCACTATTATGACACTATTTCTTTACTCACAAAAGCAGTTTATATGACAATGTAACATTATATCCCTTCATAACTTATTATGTTAATATGATTATGTAGTTAGTTTGTTTCTAAAGTCTCTAATCGCTCAACGGGGAGTTGTACCCAACATGAAAATATATTTCTGCGCCATTGAGCCGCTGAAGGTATTAGAAGCTCATATTGCTGTGTTCATAGCATTAATTCTTTCTAAGTAAACGTTTTTATGATTATAGTCCAAAGTTTTTCTGATTCTTAGCCTATAAAATAGATCGTATAAATGTTATGTGAGTAATGTCGCGCGCGATAAAGAAATCTGCGCGATAAAGGAGTTATAAACTTTTATGAAAAAGTTGCATTATAATCGTAATATATGTCCTTTGTTTTACGTTTATATATTGTTAGTTTGCTATATAAACTACTTTTTATGACATATAAAAACTGTCATAATATGAAAAGAAAACACTATTATTAAATAGTAAAATTGACTTATATATTAAATATAATATTAATTTCATTAGATGATGCATAGAAAAAATGTATCAGTTATACAGGAATTAAGAATTATACTCTTTGAATTATTTTTTCAATTTTCAAATTTTTGCTCAAGCTCTTTTCTTTTTTTGTAATTTTAAAAGTATATGTTTAGATTATTGTAATATAAGAATATTATTAAAATGTAGATGTGATTGTTTTGTGTTTAGGTCTTATATCAAGCGTAAATATCAAGTATCTTGAAATCTAAGCGCAATGAGCGTATATTACCAGGGAAAAAATATAGAAAAATTGAATATACTATAATAAAGAGATATAATATATTTTAGTCTATTATGTAATTAAGCATTAAAGAAAAATATAAATATGATGTCAAGCATATATCAAACTTTTCAAATTTATATCTTTTAAAATGTAAGTCTATATATATATATATATATATATATATATATTTGTTATTTGATATATTTGTATAACTGAAAGGAATTTACATCAAATATGGCAATATATTCTGTAATTACTCTAGTGGGGTTATGCTGTTTAAGGCGTTAGTCTATTCACGTTAAATGAAGAAAACTACACCATATAATCCATCAAACTGATAGTTGCAATTATCATTCCTAGATTTATGTTATTATATGAACATGAGAGATTCAGAAACAAAACCATGTGAAGATAGAATATTATCAGACAATTTGAGTAATTTTATTGGTAAAATAACAATTTACTCATTATTTAGGTTATGCAAGAAAATGTGATTGAAATCTACAAAATTGTTCTAATCTTTATTAGCCTATATATCTTTTATTTACTTATTATTCTATATTTATAATTAGGTCATCTGATGAAGATCTTGATACATTGCTTAGAGCTGATCATGTCAAACACTATTACGAAGAAATAGATAAATTATGCTTAAGTGGTACAAACTCATGGACATTTGATCAGAAAAAGTATGACAAATATTTGAATAACATTAATTATTACAAACTTAAAAAGTATAAAGTCGAGAATAATAAACTCTACTTCGAAGATAAGTTGGTAGTGAAATTGGAAGAAAGTTTTGATATATTGGATGATATTCATAGATCTCATGGGCATAGAAGAGAGCGTTTCATGATGCAATATATTAATTGTGATGCAAAATATTTTGGTATAACAAGAGACATGATTAGAATCTATTTAAATGCATGCGCTGTTTGTCACAAAATTAAGAAGATTAGTCGTAGTAATCCAATGCAACCAATCATATCTCATGCACCAAGAGAAAGGATACTGATTGATTTAATAAATATGAGCAAATATCATTCAAATGAAAAATTTCTTTTATCTATTATTGATCATTATAGTAGTTTTATTATGATTTATTGTCAAAAGACAAAAAGTGCCAAAGAAACAGCAGAAAATATTAAAAGTTATATACGAATTTTTGGCGCCCCATCAATTATTCAATCTGATAACGGACCTGAGTTTGTCAACAATATATTGAATGAATTAATGGCAGATTATCATACCAAAAAGATAACAAGCTCGCCTTATCATCCTCAAACGAATGGTAAGGTTGAACGTTATAATCAAGTTATAGAACGCTTAGTAGATGGTTACTTATCTGAAAATGAGGGTCATGAATGGACAGAATTTATAGAAAATATAATTGAAGATATGAATACTTCGATTTCTTCAACAACACATTGCAAGCCAAGAAGTCTTTTTTTTATGGATGTAGAAGAACTACAAAAAGAAAACCCAAAATTATTTTACAATATAAGTAATAATAATGTAGATTATGGTTATAACATAGACAATGAAGAAATAAATGATGAAAAAATAAATAAAGATATTAATAGGAATAAGTCAGTAATAGATAATATCAAACAATCTGTTAATATTAGAATAGAGAAAAAAAATAGTAAGATGGTAATGAATTCGATTAAAAAGTTGAGTGAAAAAGTATCAAACCCCCAGCATGGCAATGCAATTGTTTTTACTAAGAAAATAAAAAATCAAAAAGATAAAAATGAGTTCAGAATAATCAAAAAGAACAAAAATAATGATTCATTATATGCAGTGTATAGATATGTATATTAATAATTAACATAGTAACAAAGATAACGAAATAAGATTGACTAATTCATCGGCAGTGGAAGTCATTCCTATATCAACTGATCTTCAAGAAAAACTCAAAAGAAAAATGGATATGCAATTAGTATTATTATTATTTTATTAAATAGGTCAATCCTCAGAAAAAGAAAAGAAAAACTGATACATACCAAAAAATTCTATCAGATATCATTAGACATCCTTCTAAAAATGCAGTTTATAGCATATTTGGAAAAATTACTTCTGACTATGATGGTAAAGATACTTTAACTGAAGAACAATTAGAAAATGTGATAAAAGTAAGAGATAAAATAGGAAAAAAGGAGTTAAATATATATCAGATATGGTATATACTTCAATTATATGATTTTAATGACATTAATCTATTAAGTAACAATATGTTATTATATAATAATAAAAGTATGAGCATATTAATTAAATCACATCGATGCTATTTAATTATGATAGAAAAGGATAAAGGGATGATTAAAATATATGATTCAATTAATACATATGACTATAATACAGATCTTAAATATATATCCTCATATATATCAAATCTAAGTAAATATGAAATAAATATAATAAATGTTAGGAGCAATTTTCCAGAAGCCACAGATATTGCTGCTACTGTGACATTTATGATTATGAATTCTGATTACAACAATATTGAAGTATTGGAGTTAGATGTTATTCTAATGAGCGATTTGCTAAGAGAATATATCTCTAAACTATTAGAATATAAATCATACAGACTGAAGTTGTCCTGTTTTTACGTCAATATACATGATGATGATGATGGTGATTCTCTATTCTATTCACGCAATGAAGAAAATACATTAAATTTTGTTAGATTAATTATAAATCCATACAATTATAATACAATATCACTAAAAGGTAAGCAAAAGAACTGTTTCTTAAGACAATTTAATATTATAGTTAATCATCTATTATTAAAAGAGAGATTAAAATCCGAAGATCTAGTGTTTTATATACACTTCATTAATCAGTGTAATGATAATGTAATAGATCCAGGTAATATATATAAAAGTGATGAACAATTACGTTTATTAAGTAAAATAAAGAACGATGGTATATATTTTTTCCCAGTATGCGACAAAGATTATCAACATTGGTCGTTATTTGAAGTGAAATATAACAGCAATAAATATATTAAATATTATATCTATGACAGCTTAAACATTTATAGAGGGGATTATAATGATGCAAGAGATAATATTATCTATAGAATATACAGATTTTTTGAGAGTAACGTGGAATTAAGTTACCAAATTATGGAAACTAATGTGAAACAAAGTAATCGTGATAAAGTAAATTGTGGGTATTACACCCTCTTTTATTTGGGATGTAGACTGAAAAACCTAAGGATAGATGAAATACAGAATATAGAGAGTTTTAATATTAATTATTTTATAGAAGATTTATTCTCTGCTATGAGTAAATTGACTGTGGAAGAAAAAGCTAAGTTTTACAAGAATTACCAAAAGAATACCTTACATCGTTTTTAAATCTCAGTAACGATATAATAATTACCTCATTCATAATCACTTTTGTTTTACAATATTGTTATTACAGTTTAAAAATAAAATAATAACATATAATATCTAATTAATATATTAAATTACAATAATTAACAATAAAAAACGACTTTATAAACATTCATAATCATAAACAAAAGTTTATTTGTAATATAAATAATAGAGAAAATAATAAATATATAAGAAAATAGCAAATTTGAAATTTTCTTTTTACTTCCTCTATTATTTGATTAAACATTTGAATAGGAAAATAAGAATAACAAGATATTATTACAATAGAAAATTCATAAATGAACCATTCTAATGATATTATTACAGAATTGTAAAAATGATACTTACAACTATTTATAACTCATCTTTTTTATTTACCTAATAAGTATGTTGCAGCAATATTAATCTACACATATATTTAGAAGTACTAAAATATTTCTTAATAAAAAGAAATTTTAATTTTTGAACAAAAATATGGGGGTAAAAAATAAAAGGAATTTGATCTTATTTTTTAAATTTTCTCAACATCAAAATTGATTTATATCATAATATTTCATAATATACATAGTTAATATAAGGAGTTTTGATATATGTTATAATATGATATATGCTGCTCTATTGTCTGATATCGCCTCATTTAACATAAATCATATATATAACATATGGTATGTAAAGTATAAGTAGTATATATTGTAAATATAGTATTAGTTTCAAAGGAAAGTTTATAAATCCTTTATCGCGCAAATTTCTTTATCGCGCGCGACAAGTAATGAATTAATATAGATATATAGATAATTACTGTTGTCTATAATACTCTTACCCCCAAAAAACAAAAGAAAGAATGTTTATTTATATATTTTAAATCTTAAATAATTAAATCTAAGATTTAAGATATAAGCGTAACAATCAACCCCTTCTATTAATATCGAATCTAAGATAATAATTCATATATAATTCTACTAATAATTCTTTCCCTTATTTCTTATTTGTATTGTCATTACCTTTTAATTAACCAGCCATCATTTATAGAAATTTTAAAGCTGTTCAACAAAATCATAATGACATTATCAACTTCATCAGTTGAATAGTAATCAATTCCATATATTCATAAACATATATAAATGTACCAGTACAAATTATCCCAAACAAACTCTGTTTCATTTAATGTAACTTCTTTTATTGTAAATATTATCTCAGTAACTAATTCTCTCTTTTCATTTAATTTATATGTTTGATTTTGAATTTATATATTTCATCTATGGAAATTTCTTCATTAGGAATTCCTCGATAATCGGAGATAATCAATGAATCATTGCATTACCATAATTTAATCTATCCTTCCAATATAATTCAAAACACTAATCCTTTTTCTTTTTCATATCTCTCATTATTCCACCATATCCTAATCTCAAAGTATCAGCTTGTTTCTAAATTGCCATTACTATTGTTCTTCAAATTACTTCATTGATTTTTCACTTTTCTTCTTATCTACATATTCATTGGTAAAGTTGATCTTTCTTCTACTACGCTACTTGTTCTGTTAACATTATATTGTAAATCATATGCAATACAATGTAACCCAATTGGATCTTTGCTTATATTCTTTATTACTAATGGTTATTCAACTGGTTCTAAATGTTATTGTATTGGAATAAATTGAATTTCAAATATTGATAGCATTACTATATCATTGATTTTCATATCACCAATTTGTAAATGTGTAAATATTTTTCATCTAAATAAGTAAGAATATGCATTTAGTTTGTTCTAAAAATGTCTGGCAAACAAACGGCATACTCTGACAAACGTCACACAACAATTCCTCCAAAAATTTTGTGCGATGTTTGTTTGATAGTTCTATGTTTTCTTGGGTAAATAGGCATATTATCATCATTATCATTATCATATGGCCTATCTTCATCATAATTATTTGAATTGTTAAGTGGAGGCAAAGGTGGCGGTGTTTGAAATATAAGTGGTCTTTTTTGCAATTTAAGAACATTTTCTGTTCTTTTTATAAAATTTGAATTATAAGTTTAATATTGTTTGTTATTTTAATATTTTTTTGTTATTTTATAATATCATCTTATACTATATAAACAAAAACATTATTAAATCTTCAGATTGTGAAATATTTACTAAATTAGACATACACAAACTAGATGTTCATTCACCTTTCTCTTTCCATATCATAAAAAACATTATAATTTATGATTTTACAAAAGCAATTATTATTGTTCCTATATGCTATATAAATAAGCAAAAGAGAGATGTAATAAGAAATACATGGGGAAAACTTGCTGATTTTATGAAATTAAAAATAATATTCTATGTAGGTAAAAATGAAAAAGGATACAATAGTATAGAAGAAGATATGATCCAGTTCTCATTTGTAGATAGTTATTACAATCTTACAATATCAACAATTTTGATATATAATTGGGCAAAAGATAATGATAAATTCTTTAATTATATAATAAGAGTAGATAGTGATGTTTATCCGAATTTGCAGCTAATATACTTGTATATTTTAGTATTTAATAATAAAGATATAGTTATTCATGGTTATTATTATCCACCAATGAAAACAAATAGAAATAAAAATCATTCCAACTATCTTCCATATTTATTATACCCATTTGAAACATTACCAGAGTTTGTAGCTGGTAATTTCTATATTTTTCCTAAATGTAAAAAATGGAATAACTTGATTAACACAATGAATAACAAACATTTTAATTTAATATACAGAGAAGATATACAATTAGGTATTTTTTTGAAAGAAAATAAAATTGAAATTAATAAAATAAACAAATACTATTTAAGGAGAAATATTTTTCATAGATGTAAAGATATTCATATCTATCTAGCAGTTCATGGAGTTAATGTTAATTCTATGCGGTATATAAATAATAATTGCATGTTTAAACAGCTGTAGATTACATAGAAATTAAAATATAAATAAAATTGCACAAAAACAGGAAAGTGACTTGTTTTTCATCATTACTTTATATGTAATCTACAATTGCATAATTTTTACGTAATTATTTTTGATATATTTATATAATTGTTATATTATTTGAGTTATATTTATATGAGTAGTTCTTAATTTAGATTTTTTTCGTAATTGGACTAGATAGTCATTTCCATACATTGTTTTGCTTAAAGAATATGAATTAACATGGCAATACGTATAAACATTACAAAATTTACACTTACAAATATTATAATCTCTATAAATCCATTCATTTGCAATTGTTGGATAAATATCTATATATAAATCTGTTGATAAATAAAAAGCTATCACTTCAGAAGTAAATCTAACTTTTATGAAATTGTATTTTTTACATTTATTTAAAACATACTTATACAGAATTTTACTATAGTATACTCTTTTATGTTTGCATAATTTAACATCATAATTCAATATAACGCTTCTCTGTTTGAATTTCTCATTAGTAATATTAATTACTTTATTGCATTTAAAAATATGCGGATTCTTTGATACTGGCACAATAATATCAATATCAGCATCATATTTTATTAAACCACCATTTCTCACTGCACCAAGAAGAGATCCAAATGCAATAAAATAAAATAAATTCAAATTATTTATTAAATGAATATATTTATTACATAATTCTTTTCTTGATTTATCATATGAAATATATTGTCTTCTCCAAGGGCATATCATTGTTTTTCTTGATGCTATACTATTATTATATATGATAATAAACATTAAACAATAAATAAATGAAATATAATATTTCATGCTATAATGATTATCTTTTACTTATTTTCATTTTCAAATAACCTAAAACAATTCTTCGAGTATTTTTTCACACTGTCTATTAAATGACCTAAATTCTTATTCACATAATTTATTTTTTTTGTATGATTAAAATAGAATAGTTGTGTAAGTATAGGGAAATTAAATTGAATATATAATAATCATATGGAATTATATACTACTATCAAAATCTTAGAAAAATGTTCATTTAAGGGTTATCTTGAAAGTAATATCCCATATTTTTTCATCATGAAATAAATAGATTATTTAATAAAATTGTTAAGAAAGTTAGATATAACTATTTCCTCAACTCTAATTGCTAATTTGTAGTTTTTGCTTTTCCTTTTCCATTCAATTAATCTAACTCCCCATTCTGATATATTTAATGTATGTCTATATGATTTTAATAACGGAAAATGATAAATAGATATAATAGCTTTCTTTATAATTCTATTTTTCATTATTAACAACTCAAAAGCATGATTTTTAGATATATGCATTTTAAAATATTGTGATCCATCATAAAAGAAAATAAACTGATCACCAGGATTGACTATTGGATTAGTTTTTTTAATCCATATATCACCTTCATTAATATGCAATTCAATTCTAGGAAATGTAAGAAAGTCATTTTTTGATGATAATAGTTTTAAAGAATTAAGAATTGCATCTTTGTCATATATTTGATCACAATCAATTTTCATGATCCATCTGTTTTTCGGTATTATTTTTAAAATTTCATTATAAAATGTATCCAATCTGTTTATTTTGTGTTTGTTAAACCTATAATAAGATGATCCTGCTTTTATAACCCAATATGGATAATAGAATAATTTAAAATTATTATGTTTCATACAAAAATTAATAATTATTCTTTCACTTCCATCATCACATTCGTTATAAGCTATTAATCCATCTGAAACAAATGAAGTAATACTATTTAATGATTGTAATAAAGTTTTAACTTCGTTTTTAACTCTAATAAACGCAAATATATTATAGCTATTTTCTTTTTTATGATGGATATTTTTATTACGTTGCAGCATATATGCTAGAATAAGAAATATTAAAAAAAAGTATAACATAATCTACAGAAAATAATTATATACATACATGAATGTGAAATGATTTTTTAAAATCGAGTATGATATATTTTCAAATACAAAAATGGCAACAAATAAAATAACAGAGGTATATATATGTGTTATTTTCCTTTTTTTGGTTTTTATCTATTATAGTAACATATCAACTTCGAAGAGATTATTCTTTAATGAAATAAAATATATTAATCATGAACAATATGTAAAACATAGTAATAATATGAAAGACTTAATAATAACAAATATTAATATGTCTAATTTCATATTAAAGCCTTTACACATTAGGAAATATAAGTCACTGATAATATATGGAATAACATCAAGGAGTGATTCATTTAAAACAAGGATGATTTTTAGGATGACAATGATAAAAGATATACAATTATATAATTCATCAGCTTTTTTCTTTATAGAAAAATCTAATAATCGTTACTATAATCAATTAATTCAAAAAGAAGCTGTTTTATATAACGATATTATACAATTGTCATTTCATGAAAGCTACTTTAATTTAACAGCATTGACTATATGGATGATTAAATGGATTGTTGAAAATTGTATTTTCAAGTACCTAATAAAGAATGATGAAGATGTTGTTCCAAATATTAAGCTTATATACAGCTATTTGAAAGATATGAATAACAACAATTGTTCATTTGGCAGATTATCAAAAAAGGAAAAAGTATGTAGGAATAGAAAATCAAGAAGTTACATTCCACATTTTTTATATAATAGCAGTATATTACCCAATTATCTCTTTGGATTTTTTTCAATATATTTCTATAAATTAGTGTTAGAAATAAATAAAATCTCATTTTCCATATATCCTATTATTTACAAAGAAGATGTTCATGTTGGTTTATTAGTATCTAAAGGTATATATCCTTTATGCCGTATAAAATATAGAATAATACAAATAAGTAATTTGAATCAAATACATAAAACTAATATTAGCAGAAGAATTATAGCAATTCATGGTATTAAAAACAATTATGATAAATATTATTCTTTAATAAATGGTAAATGTACTTATGCTGAAATATGACATATATAATGTTTTTTGTCTTAATTTTACTATTAATTTTTAGTATAAATATAAAGTGTGATGAATTTAATGTTCTTATAGGAAATTCATTCAATAGATTCTATGAATTACCTAAAAGTCCATTTCATTGTGTCAAAGCTAAAAGAATGTATAAGTGCAATATACTAAGCAATAAAATAATTAAATATGATGCTGTTTTATATAATGGAAATATTCACAAAATAAAAATGAAAAAAAATATAATATAAATATAATAATGGCATCAGAAAAATTAAGTCAAACAAAGCATATGATTGAAATAACAGAGGGTAAAAATAAAAACTATCAGATAGCAGTAGATTATAGATTGTTTAATAATAAATATCATATTTCATATCTTATATACTCTTATTATAATATTCACAAATTCATTAAGACTTCATAAATAGAAAAGATGTTATATATTTACAAAAAGTATCATATTATAATAGGCAATATATAGTTAAGGAGTTTATGAAATATATAAAAGTTGATTCATATGGGAAAGATTTAAACAATAAAAAATGGCCTATTAATGTTTCTATAACAAATAAAATAGATCTATTGAAACAATACAAATTTTGTATTGCTATAGAAAATTCTGTGGTTCTATGGAAGATAGGAAAAGTATTTCAAGCATCATCTATTAACAATGACTATGTTACTGAAAAATTGACTGATTGTCTATTAGCAGGTTCAATACCTATATATTTTGGACCAAAGACTGTCAATCTATTTCTACTTCATCCTAATTCAATTATAAACATGAGTCACTTTAAATCAATTAAAGATATAACTAATTATATTAAAATAATTATAAATAATGAAACGCTTATTCAAAAACATGTTGAATGGCATTATAATATTTCTAAGGAGTGGTTGATTAGATTTACAGTTAATTATTCATTCACATAATGTAATATATGTAATAGAATATATAATTGAATATATACTTTTAGCAATCACATTTAGTTGTGTTTTGATATTTTAAATATCTAATGTTGGTTGAATATTTAAAAGCACGAATATTTTTTGAGCATTGATAGTTTGCATAGAATTTTAAAAACTTCCAAAAATTACTTTTTTCATTGCACTTTGACTGATATAATGGATATATTAATGTATTAGGAAAGTATTTAAAAGATATAATATCTAACATGTTCTGTTCTGTACCAAAATATATATAATTCATAAGGTTATAATCTAAAACTTTGTAATATACTTTTGAATATTTTTGTATTGCAATTTTTGATCCAAAAAAAGATGTTGCAATAATATATAAACACTTATAGCTATATAATTTATAGGGAATAAAGGGACTTTCACGAATTATAAAAAAATTCATTTCATTGTTATTAGATAATTCTTTAATCTTATTAATATCAGGAAAGTTATTATATATTTGGTTGTGTCTCATACACCCTATATCAATCCATATATATACTAATGAACTAAAGTCATTAGCAGTCATATTCATAAAATACAGCTTACTATTCCATATCATTTTTGTTCTTATATTTCTTTCAAATTTACATGTTTCCATTTTCATTTGTTGTGCATATAAATCTGTTTTGTTTATATTTATAGGAACATTTTCAATATCTTTATAATAATAAATTTTTAGAGGATTATATTGTTTCACTAATGTAATATTATCTGTAAATACTACTACTTGTTTATTGATATTACTAAAGAATGTATATATCCATTCTCTATATCTTTGTGGTGTATGTAATTTTCTATTATCATGTCTAACATCTTCAAAGTAGCATGTAACAAATATATAATTGTATTGTTTATAATTAAAAAATACATATTTATACAAAATGATTAAAAATATAGGGATAAAAATAATATTATACGTTAAAACCATAAACATTAATACTCTATAATTATATTTAAATTATATACTGGCTAATTTTATAATATTTATATACAGTCAGAACCCGATAGTTCGGACTTTTTTAATTCAGAATTTTTATTTTTTCTAGTTTTTGCTTTTTGTGTGTATAATAAATTCATTTAACCTTCATAATTCATCAAAACACATTATTCTTGAGAAATTTAGTATGGTTTTAGATTAGATTAGCTTTACGAAAGATCTGTTCTTATTTTCACAAAAATAAATATACAAAGTATTATTATATGCTATTTGTATACATCTTTCGTAATTTATTACTAACAACAACTATGAGGCAAAAATACTAGACAATTAAAACTTGTAATGTATTTTTCTTTTACACTCTATTTAGCGTTATGCATATATGAATTTTAATTGTGTTAATTTGATGATGAAGTTGAGAGTATTAGAAGAAAAAAACATTTGGCTCAAGCTAAAATTTGAAAGAACCGCTAAAAACTTGTTACTAAAGCAGAAATAGTAAATAATATACTTAACGAAGAAACAACCATTGAAAACGTTAGTACAGAATATGAAGTAGGTAAATCAACAATATATGGATCCTTCCTGCCGTAATTCTACAAAAAAAGAGAAAGAAAGTCTAAATACCCAGAATTAGAAAATCAGCTATATAACTGGTTTATAAATGCATATAATATGTACCCAATAGCTCATATTCCTATAAATGCATCAATACTATTAATTAAAGCACATCAATTAGTAGCAGACTACATTCCTGTTCCAAAACTCAGTAAACACTTAATTCAAAATTTTATGGATAGAAAGAGACTCTTTTCAACCTCATTACAAGGTGAAGCTTCATCTGCACCTCATGTTGATATTACTGATTTAAGGAAAAAACTGAATAAATATCCAATTTAATGTGTATTTAATATGGACGAAACTGGACTTTTTTACATGGTTTTGCCGAATACATGTGTTGTTCCAGAATCAGATATACAACATATACGTGGATGTAAGATTTCTAAATCCAGGTTGTCTATTGTTATTACTGTAAATATGAATAATACAGTAAACATACCCCTACTGTATATAGGAAAATCAGTCAAACCTAATTGCTTTATTTCGTCTCAGAAATATTATATTCATCAATGCAACGGCTGGATGGATGGGAAAGTGTTTAATTATTGGATGACAAATGTATTTATACCGACAGTAAACTCAAAACTTCCAAATAGAAAAATTCTGCTAATAATGGACAACTGTTCTTCACATCCAAAGAATATCCAATTTACCTACAATAATATAGAAATAATATACCTTCCACCTAATACGACAAGCATATATCAACCATTAGATCAAGGAATTATCCAATCTATGAAATGTAATTATAAATCATTAATACTAAAAGAGTGTGTATTTACAATAGATCATTATGACTTACTAAAGAAAACCTTTAAGGATATACCCAACGGTCAAGGAGGATTAAAAATTGGCAACAACCCTACTATTGCTGACGCTATTTACTTCATGACTATTGTCCATCAAAACCTAAAAAGTTCAACAGTTATCAACTGTTGGATAGATTCAACAATTCCTTCTGATAATCAACTCCAACAATTAAAAAGACAACTTTTGATGATTGAACCAATAAGCGATGATGAAAATAATTATATGAATGTAGAATTATATGATATAGTTAATAACATTAAAGATTTACGTAAAAGAAACTGTAAAGATATATTTATGTCTAGTTCTACTTTATACAAAGCCAACATTATTGCAGATCTTCTACCTTATATATCTGAAGATCTTCCACATATAATCCAAGTAACAGTAATCGATGAGCAGCTAGCAAAACTATCTCTAAAAGATAAAATACAAGTTGATAATCAAGCTGCATCAATGAAAAAAGCAATAAAATATTCATAAAACACAACTTCAGCTGTTAATATCTTAAATTCTTCTATAAAAAATAGAATAACATCTGGATGTGAAAGTTTAATTGTGGATTTGAAGGAGGCTTTGAATCTATTATAGATAATCAATTCATTACATTTAAGCACGTTCTCAATCGATTGAACCTGGTTTCAGAGGGTTTTCGTTTATTATAATTAAATATTCTTATGCATCTTTGTATTTCTTAATGCTAAAAATAATCTGAGCTTCATAAGTAAACTACATGCTAATTAAAAGCTATTAGGCACAAGCTTAATATACAACTTTTCCTATTTTGTTTATTCATTAAAAATACATATATGTGGAATATTACAGATAGTTAATTGATATGTTAGTTATAAAAAAACTATAATTCAGAATTTTTGTCCGTTTCATCAGATTTGACATTCCGAACTATCGGGTTCTGACTGTATATATTTATTCATATTATAAATCTATGATAATGATAATGAATGAAGTGATATTTATATTAATTATTGTACTTATGTGTTTTATATTCAACAATAGGAGAACTATGCTATTAATAACTTCTGATAAAATCCAAAAAATTATTTCAGTAAAACATGTTATTGTTCCAACTATACTAAATGAACAAGCATATTTTTTTGTTAAAACAAATTATACAAACATGACATTTTCACAAGTTATAAGAAGTAATGATTATATATCAAACAAGATTAGAAAACAAGGTATATGGCATGAGTGTCAAGATATATATGATATATATTTATCAGGAAAGAAAGATGGGATTTTTTTAGATTTTGGAGCAAATATAGGATCTTGCTCTTTTGTTTTTGCATATGCTGGTGTGAAAGTATATGCATTTGAGCCACTTCCTAATAACTTATTTCCTTTTAGTTTGACTACATTTAGTAATCCCAAATTTTCTAAATATATTACAATATATCCTTATGCAATTGGAAAGAATGATGAAGAGAAGATTATGAGTATAAAAAAAAATAACTGGGGATATTCATCTTTATATTATCAACACAATGAATATATAGAATCAATACAAGTAAAAAAACTAGATAATTTTGATAAACTAATACCTACTAAAATATCTATGATAAAAATTGATGTGGAAGGTGGAGAATATGATCTAATTGAAGGAGGAAAAGAATTTTTCAAAAAACACGTAGCTGAATTTATTCATATAGAAGTAGATTGCGGAAAAAAAGATGACGAAGGGAAATATGAAATAGAAAAGATGTTTAAAATTCTTACTAGTATAGGATATGAAATTATAAGGAAATTTGATTGTAAAAAAACCATTAAAAATAATATTGTTGCTAAAAGAAAATTGAAATTACAATAAATATTTAACTACCTATAAAATTAAAATTTATATATATTAATGTTATATTCTACTATATTTTTTATAATAATATTCTCAATTGCGATAATTATCAAAAATGAAAATGAAAGATCTTATTCATTATGTAAATATAACGCTGTAAATAGAAAAAGCAAAATTTGTAAAATTCCTTGTTATTTAAAAAGTAATTATACATTTCCTAAAAAGACAAATTTTAATTGCATAACAAATACATTATATTCTTTGAATGGAAGTGTAGTGAAATTCAATGATAATGTAAAATTTATAGAATTTTGGTTTTATAATACAAAATTAATTTGCAATAAAAAATACTTTAAGGTATATTGTATATTTTAAATTAGGCAAATGATATATATAATTTAAAACATGAGTCAAATAAGATAATGAAAGGTAGTAATAAAATAGAATATTTATTCCATTTTATACCTCAAAAGCCAAAAGGAAATAATGTAAGGGATAATAGTTTGTCAATAAACATTTATTTATTTGATGCATTATCGAGATATCGATTTTATTCTCAAATGCTTTCAACCAACCGGATGATTAATAGGTTAAAAAGGAATTATTATGTATATAGTTTTGAATTATATCATACAATTGGTTATAACTCAAGGCCTAATATAAAACCAATGTTTTTTGGATGTTATTATAATGAAACACCAAAGGAATTTATATATAAATCTTTTAAAAAGAACAATTTTATAGTTATTTCAAATCTTGCAGAATGTGATAAGAATTTATCATTTTATTGCCATAACAATGTATTTTCCAATATTAATCACAATTTTCAACCTAGCTGCAATGATATTATTAAGATTTATAATTATGGTTCTAAACCTAGATGCATCGGAAATAAACAGCAACATCAATGGCAACTAGAATATTTAGAGGATTCTTTGAAATATTATTCTAAAAGAGAAAATAAAATATTTTCTTATACATCATTTATTGAACCACATGAACCATCATTTTTATCAATAACTAGAGTTGATGATGATTTTGCTAAACATTTACAACATTTAGAAGGTATTGAATAACTCTACTAGATATAGATTTTGGTTTTATGAATAATTCAATAAATTTCATTATTTCAGATCATGGTATGCATTATGGAAAATATTCTCAAAAAGAAGTATAATTTATATATATATATATATATATTATATAGTTCGGAAGAGCAGAAAGAGCATTACCTATCTTAGTTATGGTATATTATTCAAAGCTATATAATAGATTATGCCAAAAACATTTTTCATAAAACATAATAAATTAAAAAATACATTATATCAAAATCAATTCAAATTTGTTACTGCATTTGAAATATACAATACATTATTATATTTTTCTAATCCTATCACTGTATAATTAAATATACCAATCTAATAGAATAAAAAATACATATATAAATCTTTACTACATGATATACCTATAACAAATTCATGTAAAAACTATAATATAAGCGGTGGATGTTATTGCCACTAGTGACATATAGTACTAGATTAATCAGTACAAATAATTATTACATTGATTATTGCGATTAGTGGAGAATTTTCTATTATAATCTAAATGGAGAGATACACTTTGACATTTTATTGAATAGAATTCATCAGAACAATTTAAATTTTTGTATGTATAGCCATAATATACGCTTTGATTCTTGAAAAATAAAGCTGAATTATGTTCATTTTTATAATATTTTAACAAATTAAGATAATGTGTCTTGTATATTGTTGGTCCATTAACAAAATAATAATCTCCTTTTGGCTTAAACACTATACATAAAACATGATATCCTAAATTACTTTTTATAGTTACTGTTTTAATTTTTGCTGGTATATCTGGTTTAAATGTTATTCCATATAATAACTTACTAATTTCCATTATAGCTATGCTTTCTTCAATATAGTTTTTGTAAATAATTTTCTTTTCTATATTTTCTATAAAAGGTCTATCATCTTCCATAAATAGAACATATTTTTTGTATAACATTGAAAATGCGACATTATAAACATAATTATCTTTACTTGGATTAAAATACATAACATTATTTAGTTTATAATATATTATAAAATAATCTCTGCTAATAGTACCGCTATCTGAATATATTAATGTGTAATAAATATTATTATCATAGTTATTCAAATGATTGAACATACTTTTTAGTGTTATATTTAAAAAATAATCTCTATTACAAGAGAAAAGAAATATTAATATATCATTTTTTTTTATTACATATTCCCCTAGATTTAAAAGAAATATAATAAATGATAAAAATAAATACAATAGACAATATATATTAACATAAAATTTCATAAATGAATGTCTTTTTATAAACATGTGTTTAAAATATGAAAATAAGAAAAGACCTTAATGGATTAAGGGGAATATCATGTTTATTTATTTATTTTTATCATTCTTTGCCTAGTATATTTAAATGTGGATATCTTGCAGTTGATGTTTTCATTCTTTTATCAGGATATTTTTCTATACTGACTAAACACTCAATAAATAAATTTATATATATTACACAAAGAATAAAAAGGATTATTCCAATTGGTTATACTGTTATATTTATATGTTATATACTATCATATATCTTTATTCCAAAATCCAAATTGGAGGTAATATACTGTGATTTACTTTCATCTATTTTAGGTTACTCAAATATTCATTTCTTTGTTAAAGCAATAGATTATTTTGGAGATTCTTTAAATTTATCGCTTAATTTACATTATTGGTATTATTCTTTACAGGAACAATACTATGTATTCTTCTCTATTTTCATTCTGAATAGAGATAATAATTATGTTTTTTATTTTATAATAATATGTTTCTTGTATTCATGTTTATATACAATCTACTTTATTAACAATTTCAATAGATTATACTATTTGCTAAGCTCTAGATTATGGGAATTTATTATAGGTATTGTTATAGCATTATTAAAAATAGAAATAATAAACTCAAAATTATCCAATTTATTTTCATTACTATATATTTATTTGATAATTAATATAAATCCAAAGTCTTATAAGCTTTCTTTTCAATTGAATATATTGTTTTTGTTTATAGTATTTATAATTATTATTTGCAACTCAGAAAATATACTATCATCATATTTATATCAGTATATTGGTAAAATATCCTTATCCTTATATTTAGTTCATTATCCAATATTATATATGCTTAATTCCTATAAAGAAACAAACTATTGCCTTGTTTTATTATTAAATATATTAATATCACATATATTATATTATACAATTGAAAATAATAGAGTAATATTAAATTCAAATCCAAGATACACAATTATCTATTTTATACTTATTGAACTTATCTTTATTATTTTCTTAAATATAAGAATTCATTCAATTTCTTCCTTAAGAAGATATTTAACGAGAACAGATGCTAATAATGAATGGAAAAGATTAAATAGAATATTTATTAAATATAAATACAAAAGACACAAGAATGTTGTTCTTATAATGGGAGATTCACACATAATGCAATGGATTCCTGATATATTAATGAATGAAAACATAGTATATTATAGGGTAATATATTATCATTATTGGATAGATTATATACTTTTTAAAGAACATAAGAAACTTAAATATTATATATCAGTAATAGAAATAAAATATATAATTATGTCAAACTTTCTGGGAATATGTTATAATTGCACAAATATAAAGAATATAGCTTCTTTTTATAATTTTATGAATTATTTATTAAAGCATTTAGAAAATGAATTGTATATTATACAAGATACTCCTTATCACTATAAAGATGTTTTTATTAATCCAGAAGATGGAATTAATTATACTTTTTCAATATTAGGAATAAATGCAAGCGTGATATTGTTTCCTTTAATTAGAAATAAAAGAATTAAATATATTAATACAATAAAATGGATTTGCACAAATAATAGATGTAATCTTTTTAAAAATAATTATTCAATATTTATTGGATCACATCATCTTACAATTAGCTTTACACTTTCGCTTCGTAAAGATTTAAACCTAGAAATAAAATTAAAAAAGAAAAAACAATATCGATATAATAACATATCTTTAATAATGAGAATGGATTTTATATGAATGAATTATATCTCATATTTTTCTTTCATGTATAAATATTATTATTATTATATACATTTCAATTACTTTTCATTATGTTACAGTTAAAAATAATATTTTTTATTGCAATTATATTCAATTATTGTTATTTCAAATTAAAAAATACTAATTCAAGTAGTAGATTATTAATTGCCATATTTTCATGTAACAGGTTATTCTATTTAAACAGAACAATATTTGCGTTTTATCATCATATCCTTAAATATGAAAACACTTTATTATATAACATAATCTTTATTGATCAGGGAACAATTCAAAGATATGATATTGTAAAAAAATATAAAATTTATAATTCTATATATATGAATCCTGAAGGGTATGGAATCTCATTTAATATTGTTTTTTCTATTATTTATACAGAATTTGTATTATTGCTTGAAGAAGATTGGGAAGTATTCCATGATGTTGAAAAAAGAATAATTCATCCTTCATTTATTATGGAATCAATGTTAATATTACAACAAGTATATGAAGTATATGGTATATTATTAAGAGAAACATCAGATGTTAATATTGATTACAGCATCGAAATAACATCAATAATTGGTACTCATTTATTATACATATTAAATCCGCCCAAGAATAGATATTGTTTCACAAATGGTGCAAGTATTTACAGGACAATAAATTTAAAAAAGTTACATTACTATAAAGATGAATATTCAACATCTCAATTCTTTAGAAAACAAAAGTATAAATTGGCTTTTACTTATAAAGGACTATATGGCAGGAAGAATAGTACGAAATGCCAATCTGTTATGAAACACATAGGTATAAATAGTACAAGAAAAGGGATATGTAGTTTGTGGCTTTATTGAAACTAATTTATAGCTAGAAGTTTTCTTTTGTATATCTTAATTAAGGTTGATTTTAATATATCTAAACAATTATTTCTTCTTAAGTAGTAACTTGAAATGTCTTTGCTGTTATATTTCTTAGATAATTCATTTTTAATAATATGAAATATCTCATTTAAATGTAAATCAAAATGTTGAATACATCTTCCATAGTATTCAATCAACTCACACTGCTGCACTATAGGATAAATTCCCATGTTTTGCATTTCCATCAGAGATGATGGCCAACAGTCATAAAATGAAAAATATAATAGTATTTTACAATTATTGGAGAAATATGCCAAAGAATTTTGAGTATGGTATCCATATCTTATAATTTTTATAGTAAATGTTGAATTTAATAAATTAATTAAGTAACATAATTCTTCTTCTTTATTTGCATCTGCAAATTTCACATAAACTAGAATATCTATTTTTCTTTCATCCCATAAATTTACATAGCATAAAGATTTAGTTAATAAACATCCATGAGAAACTAAATATTTACTTTCTATATTATTCAGCTTCGTTGAATGATTAATAAGATGATCTTTTATTCTATTAGATTGAACTACATATGCAAATATATTTTCTATATGATATGACCATTTCATCTCATATGTATTTTTCATAGGAAATTTAAACCATTTTTTAGGACTAACAATAGGTCCATAAATAGTATTCTTGAACATTTTAGCAAAAGATATATTTCTACTATACTCAAAATAATCAGGATATAAAAACCATATCAAGTTATTACAAATAGAAGCATAATTTTGAAATAATTTAAAACTGATATTTCTTTTTATAATGATTCTAAATAATCTAGTTATATACTTATTCCTTTGTAATATACTAATTGTGTCAATGTAGGATTTAGCTAATGTAACAGGACCATTTCTACCTTTAATTGGAAAAATTAGAAGAATATTAATTCTTTTAACAGTATAAAGAAAATTGAAGTAAAACAAACAATTCAATAAAACACATATACATATTATAATAAAAATAGATCTATAATTAGTAAACATAATAGTAGTTTTTTACAGTAAATAGTAACGCTATACATAACACTTGAATTATAAATAATATAATTATTCTGTGCATGTTAATTGATTAGAATGTATATTTTAAATGCTAAATATAATTAACGAAAATAATATGATCAATTTTTGTATATTCTTTTCATTACTATTTTTTCTTACTATACATTCTTTTAATAGCTGTAAATGCAAATTACACAGTGAATGTATACAATTTATGTTAAATAGATATGCACTTAATAGAACATTAATAGCAATAGTTGTAACATATCACTATCTAGATGAATTTATTAATTATTTCTTAACATCAATTAAAAGTTTAAATATTAGTAATTATATATTTATAGTAGTTGATTATGAAACTCATTATGAACTGAAGCAATATACGAATCATATCATTATATATAATTTGAATTACGCATTAAATGGAAACACTGATTTTGGATCAAAAAATTTTGGAAAAATAACTATGATTAAGACGTTTGTATTATTATACTTAATAAAGCAAAATTATAATATACTTATATGCGATGTTGATGTATATTTCTTTAGAAATCCTCTAAATTACTTTCTTCTGTTTAATGCTGACATTGTATCATCAACAGATTTAAATAATGAAATGAATACTGGTTTATTGTATTTTATCTTTAATAATTTATTATAGTTTGACTAGATATAATAATAAAACTATATATTTGTAAAAGAGATTATAAGATATTCTAACACAATACATTTCTCAAATGATTAAATATACTGGAATAAAGTCTTGCATAGAACATCAATAGTAACATGCAAATATATTTCTGAAAGTATTTGGTGCAAATGGTGCTACATTTTTTTATTATGGTAAAAGACATTTTTACAACGACAATTCTAGTGTATTAAATTGTTATAAAGAATAGATTATTCATATATAACAATGGCACAATAATTACATAATTGGAATAGAATCAAAAATATATAGACAAAAAGAAATGTTACTATATGAATACGATAAAAATCGATATTATTCATCAACTACAAATAAGTATTTAATAATACAATCAGATGATATAATATTAAATGATATTAATGATGATGAATACTTAATTAAGATGTGTTTATATTTATCAACCATTACTAATCGCATATATATATTACCAAAATTTAATTGCTCTCACTGTATTTGCAATGATTACTATTTATCAATGAAATATTGTTCCTATATAAAATGCTTTAGTATAAGAGAATTAAACATATATATGAAAGAAAAATATAGAGAAAATGTATATAAATGTTTATTATATTGCATAGTCATTTTTTAAACATCATAAAGTACCAAAATATACTTTGAATTCAATCAAAATAATAAATTTAACAAGTGTTAAATATAAACTAGATTTATTGAAGTTTGGAAAATATAAAATATTAGTAATTAATTCACTTAATATGAATAATAGAATTAATTTTGGTTTAAATAATAACTTAGCAGTTAGGAAAGTAAAGGAATGTAAAGAATTTTTAATGCAGTTTTTAATAGAAATAATATTTAGATTATGTATAATTTTTCATCAGCTTTTTCAATAATAATTGTTTTATTACTTTTGATAGCTAAAACAACAATAGATAAAAGTAGTTTAAAAATGTGCAAAGTTAAGAATGATGTTAAAAGAAATAACATGGATGTATGGAAAAGAGGTAATAACATTGACTTGGGATCTAATAATGGAGATACTGTAGAATGGTTTTACATTATTATTATGTATAACATAAAGTATTCAGTTCCTTATCCTAAATTATTAGTTAATATTTCTAAAAATTTTATTACTTATATATTTGAAGCAAATCCCTTATTATGTAATAGAATATATAAAGTTGTGGAAAATATAAAAAGAAATTCAGATTTAATAAATTTCAATGTATATTGCCCTATGATTGTTAGCACATATAGTGGGATTGATGTTATGAGTATTGATAAAAATGACGTTGCTTAATCTAAATACTATGAAACTAATGTCAAATATAATCGCAAAAGAAAAAATATAACTTTGCCAGTTATAAATATAATTGAATTTATTATGGAAAATATACCCAAAAACGATTTTAATGTGATGAAATTCGATATTGAAGGAGAAGAACATTATATTATTCCACATTTACTTAATTCAAATATATTATCAAAATTTGATATACTATATTCTGAATTTCATGTTGGAAAAGAAAATAATCCAGTAAAAGAAAAGGCATATGATATATATAATGATTTTATTAATTATACTAAACATTATGGGATAGAAGTGTATGAAGAAGAAAAGTTAAACAATTATCAAAAACTTCATCATCTTGATCTTTATAATGAATTATTTTTGTGCAGAAATGAATATTATAAAAACTAAACTATATATTTTTAATGCAGTGATTTTACAATAATTTTCAAAATTGTTGAGGTTTTTTCAAGATCATATTTGAAGTAAGACATTTTTAATAAAGCTATAAAAGATAAAAAATTATACAATATTGTTGTTATTTTAACTAAGAATTATAAAGTAGTAAATTAGATTGGTTGCTAATTACTTCTTATAGTGTGTATGGAAAAGCTACTTTCTATACAAAGCAAGTATTTCATAGGATGAAAAAATGAGCAATTTGCATAAGGTGTAGTTATCATCGTAATAGAATTAAGTAGTGTTAGTAAGCGTTTTAATTGTTTATACAGTCATATCAACAGTAATTGTAGTTTTTATCTTCGTATTCTAAAAGTATTTTTATAGATATCTAATTAATTATTATTTGTATTATACATTGTGTTTTTAGATAGATTATTTATTTACTTGGGAAGAAAAATATCTTACTTCAAAAGAGAGCTTGAAAAAAGCTCAAGGATTTAGCAACAAATCTCAAGTATTTTGAAAATTATCTCAAGTAAAAGCAAAATCAGTATAGTATTAATACAATACTTATTTTAATAGGGCTTATTAAAAACATAGTGGTTTTGAATAAATACTACATCACTTCAATCAGAAATTATTGTTATGGCTTATAACCGAAATGCTAATAATGATAAGAATGAAATATATTTTAGATGTTTCTATTATATCCTTTATATTATTATTTATGAAGCTATTATATGTTCTTAATTACAGAATATGTATATTTGGATTAGCTTTAGATTTACCATTATCTTCCATTAAGATGTTTATTAATTCTCTAGAAGAAACTAATTATAAAGGAAAGTTAATACTTTTTCTATATAATCAATCAGGGTTTAATAATGTAAAATATTCATTTTCTTTAGATATTATAACTAT
>NGBS01001084.1:0-12062 GCA_002245135.1 Proteromonas lacertae | reverse complement strand
AAATAATAGTGAAGAATGTATTATTGCATTAGAAAATATAAAAAGAAATATGAAAATTGTGGATATTCTGATGTTACAGAATATGAACAAAGAGTATTATTGAATATTCCTTTACAAACAATGCTATTATGTGATAAATGAAGACTGTAATAAAATAGGTTTGTTTATTCATAGTATTATATATATATATATATATATGATATAATAATGATTTTTATTTTTTAACATAGGTGAAGATCCAAAGAATGTACATGATTTTTTCGAAAGTAATGGTGATAAAAGAAGAATTAATATGATTGTTGATATGATTGGAAATATGTATAAAGAAAGTAATTATGAAAGTGATGGTTAAAAAATATATTCTATACTTCTTAAGTTTAGGTTTAAAGATGAAAGATGAAGAAGGAGAATATAATGACATATTTAACTGGTTAGAAATAAAAAAGGAAAAAGATGAAATATTGTTAAACATTATAGTAAATAATAACAGTATTATATATATATTTATATTAAAATATAGATGTATATAAATCATTCAATAAATATTTAACAAATTTATACCTTATAAAACAAATAAGCAGTTTTAAAATTGGAAATAGCATTACTGTTGAATCTAAGACTTCATAAATATATGTAAGAATTTATATAAAGTAGAAAAGATAGATAAACTGATAATAAAGAGTATTTATAATGAAATAACACTAATATATATCATTAGAGAATTCAATAAATGCTTCAGATTTAGAGGAAATGAGTAATTATTTCTCAAATAGTTTAGTATCTCTTACACTTACAAATATTAACAGTCCTAAAAATCCTTTATCACAATCCAAATATTTCTTTAGTCCAAAACTATTTTTAAATGATTTGAAGTTTTTGAATTTATCCAATAATTCTTTAGGATATGAAGGATTATTAAGTTTTAGCAATTGTTTACCAAAATTTCCTAATCTAGAACAATTATCAATCAATGAAAATGAAATAGATTCAAGAGGAATTATTCATTAGCTGTTAATTTTTCATATAAACAAATCTTCAAAAGTTATGTTTGTCTAGTATATTTTAGGTATTTATAATCATTAGATAATGTAATTGATAGAATAGGTTGTGATTATATAATAAGCAGTTTAAGTTACATAACAAAATTGAAACAGTTGAATTTGAAAGATAATTTGATAGAGTTTGAGCCAATTCTGATCAATCAACTATATCAATATAAAAATATAAAAATATTGTATCTAGAAAATAATAAGTTGATGAAGATATAAAAAAAATACCAAAACCAGAAGGAATGAGTATTTATATATAATTATTAATAAAATATAGATGTGTTTTTTACTACAACCTCAAAAGGAAGAATGACTTCTGTACAATCTAAAAGTATTACAAGTGGAGTTGATAGTAGTAAAAGATCAGCTATTAAGACAGTAGAAGATGAAGATAATAGTGATGAAAATGAGTTTGATGAAGATGAATATATTAATAGGCCAAAGGGTAAATCTCCTCCACCTCCATCTCTCCTCACTCTCCATCTCCTACTAGATCATCTGGTTCATCTCATTCTCCATCACCAAGTGTATCAAATGGATCAAATTCTCCAACATCTCCAACAATAGTTCTTACATATAAAACTGAACTAGATTAGAAAAAGTGAAAAATAATGATAAAATGAAGATATTATAGTGAATATCATTTAATCCACTACCTTAATTATATATGTAACATAGAATAATTATAATATTTTGCTTTATAGTATTTGTTTCATCATATAAACTCACTTCTCTTCCATAATATTAAATATAACTCTTATTTATACTAATAATTCAAAATATTGTAAATCAATCAAACCCTTAAAATAAATAGATTAAGTTTATCCATGCAGTGTATCAAAACCATAAAAAATAAGTAATACATATCAAATACAAATTTAACATTTTTAATTGATAAAATATTGTCAATGTAAAGGAATACAAGTAACTGCTTATTCTTCTTTAAGTAGTTTAGATAAACCAGCTCATTTTGTTGAGTATGTAATTAATATCCTTATAAATGTATATAAATAGTAAAACTAGTACAGTTGCGCTTAAAGATCCAGTTGTATTAGCAATAGCTAAACATCATAATAAATCACCAGCTCAAGCAATATTAAGATGGGATATTAAAAGAGGAATTTGTGCAATTCCTAAGAGAGTACATAAAGAAAGAATTGAAGAAAATATCAATATATTTAATTTTAAATTGAGTGATGAAGAGATAAACAAAATTAATGGAATAAACACAAATGTATGTATTTGATGGAATGTTTGATGGAATGTTTCACCTTCACAATGAAGCTGATGTAGTTGATTTATGGAAGTAATAGTAGAATCTATAACTGATAATATTTGTGAAATTCTGTTATTGTTTTGTTTTAATGGTTATTTTCAAAAACAACTAATAACAATTCATTATTTAAAAATATAATAAATCTATACAACAACAACAACTATATATTAAAAATACATCTTCATTTATTTCAATTGTTTTCTAAACACAATACTCGATCCATATTCTTTATATTCTTTCTTACTAATCCAAACATCATCTTGATCTCTCAATGCATCTCCTAATACACTCGCACCCATATAAACTAATGTATTTCTATTAGGCAAGGCTTCAATATTACATTTAAATTTACTCAATCTACTTTTATCACCATTTAATACATTCTGTAAATATAAATTTGTTATATCATTATTCAATCTATCTGGTAAACCACTAATCATCGTTGTACCACCACTTAGAACAATATTTTTATATAACTATTTGATAATAATAATAATAATAATATATATATATATACAGTCATTCTTAAATCAATATCTGCTTGGTTTATTGTATTAAATATCAATTCAGACATTCCTAAGCTTCCTAACCCTATTAAATCAGGATGAAATAAAGGTTCACAACTCTCATATCTTTCACTACCTAATATAATCTTCTTTCCATCAGGTAAATTATAATCTTTCATTATTACTGTTGTTTCATCATATAAACGCACTTCTCTATCATAATCATAAGCACAATAACAATAATTCTCTTTTATATCTCTTAATATATCAAAATCAGTGGAAATATTGAAAGAATATCCTCTTTTCTGTAACAATTTGTTTAAATAATCAGTAATATGTCTACCAGCTATATTTAACCTTTCAGTTAGATGATCTTGCATATAACCGTCGAATGCTACAACTATATGCGTTACACCATCTCCACTATCGACAACTACACCAGTTTGACTACCTACACCATATAAAACTAATAAAGCTTGAGCTTGACATTGTAAGAAACCGAAATTGTATTTTTCGAACATATATTCAGCCATTTTTTCTTTATTTTGCTTAGGGTTGAGTGAAGCTTCTGTCAGTAAGATCTTTTTATCAGATGTACTGTTTGGACCAGATTCTGAGAAGGAGAGACCCATTTTGGTGGAAAAACTGTAGTTCCATAAGTGCTCCATATCATCCCAACTCTTTATTACACCATTTTCAATTGGATAGTTTACACATAATGCTGATCTTGCTTTGTATGCTTCATCGCCAACCATTAAATCCTATTTTGTTTTATATGTAATTCTATAGAAAAAATATATATACTTTTACTTCTAAATCACCAAAGTCTGCTTCCTCTGCTCTTAAAGCTGGTCTTCCTACAAGTGCAGGAAAGACATATTTTGGAATATTATCTCCAGCATATCCCAGTTTCACATACTATTCAAAAATAATGTCAAACTTATACTCCAGTTCCATTATCTGACACTATAACGTTATTTGTAACACTCATTGTATTTATTATAAATTATATTCCACTAGATCTGAAATAAATCGAAGAAGATTCTTCTTTATAATTGGGTGCTCCAAAAAATATTTTCTAAAAAAAAGTTTGAAACAACAAGCATCATTTTTTATAAAATGTCTCAAAGCTCAGGACCTGATGTATAGATATCATAATTTATTCCATAGATTATTATTCACAAGGTACAGGAAGATAAAATAAAATTTACATTGTCAAATGTAGACGTAAGTGTAGCTAATGCTCTTAGACGTGTTATGATGGCAGAAGTATATCATATATTGCACTATTTTGTATTTCACATATAGGTACCAACAATTGCTATTGATATTGTATCTATCCAAGCAAACACTTCTGTTCTTCATGATGAATTTATTGCACATCGTCTTGGTTTAATACCGTTGACAGTTAGAGATCCTTTTACAAATATGAAAAACTTCAGATTTCCTCACGAATGTGAATGTACTTCAGATGATTGTCCAAAATGCAGAGTTTTATTTAATTTAGATGTTGTATGTGATGAAGAAACACGTGATGTTACTTCTAGAGATTTAATATCAGATAACGAGAATGTATATCCCTTCATTTCTAATTCATCTGAATCCATAACAGATAAAGGTATAAAAATCGTTACATTAGGAAGAGGTCAAGTTTTGAGATTAAAAGCAGAAGCTAGACTTGGAACTGGCAAAATTCATGCCAAATGGAACCCAACAGCCACAGCTGTATTTAAATATGTCCCAAGGGTCAGATTAAATGCAGAAAAATTAACAGATGTACCAGTATTGAAAAAGAAGGCAATTAAAGATAGTTGTCCAAGATCCATCTTCTTATACGATGAAGATAGTGCAGTATTATCTGTAGATCCAATGAGAGAGAAGAAATGTATGTTTTGTTTAGAATGTGTAAAAACTGCAGCAAAAGATGATACATTTTCTGATCCAATTGTTATTATATCCGAAGAACCTAATAAATTTGTATTTACTGTAGAGAGTACAGGAGCATTAGAACCTGGATATATTGTATCAAAAGCTTTAGATGTATTGAATGATAAATTAGAAACAATAAAGAATAATTTAAGTATAACATAGTTTTAATTATGTTTTTTTTCTTTTATAATTATGTTTTTATAGGTATATATACTCTTAATAAATGTATTGAGTTATTATTTAGCTTTTAATAGATTATATTGTGAAATTAATATCTCTAACTTAATATGCAAGTTGGATAACTCTATAGAACTTTCTATTACTTCTTTGAAGTCATTTTGGCATGTTCGAAGAGTAGGAGATGTAAGACAACCAAACCATAACAAAGGATCTTTATCAACATTTACATGCTGGATTGTATAACTATTTTTATCACTATATGAAAACATTATAAAATACGAATATACGATTTATTTACCAATATAGAAGGATTAATAATTGAAGGATAGAATAAGGAATTTATTTCAGATTTTTGGAGTGAAAATTGTTTAGACAGTAATAAATTGTATTGACCATTTCTGTAGTATAATATAAATTACACATAATCATACTTATAAGCTTCATCTATCTTTTTACGGATTATTTCTACTTTATCTAATGTAAATATTATATTTACGAGTAATCTATCTAACGATTCATTTATTTCTTCTTGTTCTATATTCATAATTCTCAAAAATAGAAAAAAGCTTGATATCTAAGTTTGAATATCTATGTCATTTCTATTAATCAATATTTCATTCAAAATACCCTTCATACAACATCAATATATTATTATTATTAGATTATATAACTAATGGTTTGAGAGATAATAAATCAGATTCATATTCTTCACCTTCTTCTATATGTTTTATTAATTCTTTCACTTTTTCTTTTAATATATCCATATTCTTACTCTCATTATCTTCATTTCTTTTATATACACTTTCATGACTTGTCTCACTATAAATATATATAACACATAATTATATTATTATACTAATGATTAATATAATAATATAATATCTTTTCCATACTTTCTAACCATTTTACTAAGGTTGAAAATTCAGCTATCTATTTAAATATATTATTATTATTATTATTATTTACATTATATATTTTATTATTATGAATCTGTTTTATTACTATGATTAATTGAGAATAATCGTTATTACTGTATCTTATATTATTAAATCTCAAATTATTCATTAATGATAAGAAATTGGGTTGTAATAACATATTGGTACATTCTTCAACTGTATTTGGCTTATTTTGATGAGTAATTATCGCAATTCCTCGAAATAAGGGAATTAAGGACGTATTTACTTTCTTTGAATTGTATCTCTTTCTTATTAATTGCATATCATATCCTTGTAATAAACATCTAAAATATATAAATTAATTATATTATATACTTTGATTTTATCAACATATCTTTCATTATATTATTATATTGATCTTCATAAACTGAATCTATTATTATATAATATATTAATAATACGATTGTTTGTTATTGTTGTATTGTTTATATTAGTTGATTCAATTGAAGTATTTGTATTTGTTATTTTATTTTTATTGGCATTTATAACTGGTAAAGAACCTGACGAATATTGAATTACTCTTATTTTATTATTACCACTATCACACTATTTTCATTATATTATTATATTGATATACAACAAATAAATTCATTTGATATTCTATTAAGCTTATTCCAATTGGACTACTAAATTCACAACTACTCGCTTTACCATCTACATAACCACTATGACCATTTCCACAATAAGTATTTATTATTCCACTACTCAAATCTATATATCTTATTGTATCACTCATTTCACTTAATAATAATCCATTTGAAAATATACATAATCTTCGAGGATAATATAATTTACATTCATTAAATGAACCATTTTTATATCCACTCTCACCATTTCCTACTAAGGTTTTCACTCTCTTCATTTTTAAATCAATTAAACGAATTACATGATTAAAACAATCACAAACATATAATTTGTTATTATTGTATATTATTCCATCAGGATGATTAAATATTGATTCATTAAAACTTCCATCTATTAAACTATATTCTTCTTCTTCATTATTATTATTATTATTATTATTTTCATAATCTTTTCTATATCCATTACCTATTGTATCAATATAATTTCCATTACTTAAACATATTATCACTATTCCATTATCACTTGTTATATATAATTCATCGTTATTTATTGACATACATCGAGGATTTAATAACATTGGATAACTTTCATTATTTCCATATAATACTTCAACTTCTTCTGTTTTGCTTGAATAACTTAAAATTCGATTATTTCCTGTATCACTTATTAAGTAAAACATTTCGTCATTTTTACTATAACATACAATGTCAGAAGGATGACAAAACTCGACAGAAGAACTAATACCACTTTCTTCACCTACTAAACCACTTCCTATTATTGTACCACATTTAGGGGTTTCACCTATTCCACTAATTTTTCGAATGTTGTTATTATCAAAATCACTTATTAATAAACACTCATTTTTGGAATCGTAACATATTCCACATGGTGAACCAAATTCACAAACATCATAATCTCCATCATTCATACCATACTCATTACCCATCAAAGTTAATACTTCTCCTTTTAAAACGTTCATTTTTCAAAAAATATTATCAAGCTTTTATCAAACATATTCAAAAATAAAATCGAAATTAATGATGAATGAGATTGGTTATTATGATGATAACTTTATATACATATGTTTTAAGTTGAATGAGTCACATTTATAAGAATTATGTTTATTAAAATAGAAGATGACAAAAAACATTAAAAGAACAACAATATGATCTATTCAATATTAGAGAACTGTTTGATAATTCTATATTTTCTTCTTCTACAATTCCTGTTAGTTTCATTATTTCAATTAAAAAAAACTCTTCTAAAAATGATTGTAATTCTGTTTTATCTATATTTTTTTCACTGTTATTGACAAGTCATCTAAATTATCAAATAATTCATTGTTTTCTATCATCAATCTCAACATTTCTTCATTTAATTCATTTTCTGATAGATTCAACTTTCTCATATTTTCTTTTCTTTTATTCATTCATTCTGTTTTTTATATCTTATGCACTTTATTATTTCTATTCGATAAAAAACACTCACTTCTTTCATACTCTCTTTCAACACTTCATATACCTATTCTAAATTATATTATGCTCATACATTCATGTCCATATTAACACTAGTTTTTAAATCATCAAAGATACTCTCAATTTCATTGTACATTTCTAATACACATTATTTGTATTGAGTGTATTATTTTGTATTGACTTATATATAAGTAAATAAATGGATTTTGATGAAGAAAGTAATAATGATGATAATGTAGATGAAGAAATCGAAGATATGTTAATAAATGGTGAAAGAAATGAAGAAGTAGTAAATGAAGAATATATGACAGTAAATGATGGTATAATATATGAGAATAATGAAGAAATGAAAATATTATCGAATGTGAAGAATGAGTATGTCCATTTACTTGAAAGAGTGAAAATGAAGATAAATGAAACATTAAATAGTAAGAGATTAAATGATGTAGTTGGAAGAGATAATAATATAAGAAGTGAAGTGAATAATAGCAGTTTATTTGGTAAATCTTTTCGAAAACCTTATTTTATACTGAAGAATGGTGATTCATTTCGACCAATAATATGTGTAAATAATCAGAGTAATGACGAGTTAATAAATCGAAAATGGAGTGAAAAAGAAAAAGTTCGAATTAAAGAAAAGTGTATTAAAACATGAACAAAAATATTTATTAGATAATTATATGAATGGAATAAGTAATATGAATGATGGAAGAATGAATAGTAACGATATAGAAGATATTGAAAATAAAATGAAAAATTTAAAAGAAATGAAAGTAGAAAGTGAATTATTAGGTCATTTAAACTGGAATAGTATTTGTAATGATTTAGAAAATCGAAATAAAAGTGAATGCTATATCTATTATCACTACAATTGTGATGATAATTTAAACAAAGAAAAATGGAATGAAAAAGAAGAGATTTTGTTAATGAAATTAGTGGAAAAATATAATGGTTGTAATTGGTTAAAAATCAGTATAGAATTAGGGAAGAAATCGAAGTGCGATTGAATGTTTAAAACATTATCAAAGATATTTGAATCGGTGTGTTATGTAAAGGTGAATGGAGTAAAAGTGAAGATGATATGTTAATGAAATATGTTCAAAATTATGGTGAAAATTGGTTAAAAATTTCAAAAATGATAGAAGGACGAAATCCTCAACTATGTAGTTGTAGATATCGAATAATAAAGAATAAATGCAGAAAACTGTATAATATCTATATTATCTATATATTTATATATATATAATATGAATAATAGAGGGAATATGGAATAAAAAGACACAATAAAATTATTATGTGGAATGAAAATATATGGTGATCAATGGATAAAAATAAGTGAATTATTTGCAAGATCGAAGTGATATTCAGTGTCGACAGAAATGGAGAGTTTAAATCCGAAGATGATAAGAGAGAAGTGGTGTGAAGAAGAAGATGAATTATTATTGAAATTATATAAAAGAAGAAAAAGGAAGTTGGATCAAAATTTCCAAAATATTAGTAAATCGAAGTAGTCGTCAATGTAAACAGAGATATAAATATTTAGAAAGTAAAAAGTTAATATAATAGTTTGTATGATGTTATTTATTAGTTTTATTCAAAATAAAAATGATATATATCCGTTTCAAAATATATAAATATAAATGTCAGTTCTTATTTAGAAGAAAGTGTACTTAATTACAATGACAATATATTTAAATTAAGGTAATATCATCTGCTGTTAAAAAACAAACATGTAAAAAAGAGTTGTTTCAAAAATATATTCGTTTTGAACACTATTTTAGAAATGTCTTTTCTTCATTGTAGAGGAGCAAAACTACCTGAAAATGAAGCCATATACTATACAGATAAAGTTATTATTCCAGAACATTTTTTTGAAGAATTTAGAAGTACAATTCTAAATTCTGGTCAAATAATTTTTAAAATAACCAATATTAGAAATAATAAAAGTATATTATCAGGATTACACGAGTTTGGTGAATCATGTTATGCAATACTACCAAAATACATCAAAGAACAGTTAGAATTAGAAGAAGATGATTATTGTGATTTTAAGCCAACAATTTTACAAAAAATAGAAAGTGCAATATTCCAGCCACTCACGTATTTACATTAAATTGTAATAATTATTATGTAGGAAAGATTTTATAGAATCTGTTGGTACAAATGATGCTGTTCCAATATTGGAACAATCTCTTTCAAACTATACAACTTTATCTAAAAATCAAATACTGCCTATAAGATACTGTAATAGAGATTACATGTTAAAAGTGGTAGAATTACCTCCCAGTTACAACAGTGTATGATTACTGGATGTTCTTTTACAGTATTTATATAAATAATGATTATTTTTATTGGTAGATTGACTTGCTAGAATCAGCAGATGGAAAACAACCAATAAAACTAAATTATTTAAAACCAAATAATCTAATAGAGAATACATTATCATCTATTAATGAAAAATGTTATTATTATATCACTTTAAATAATGAAAAGCCATTACAAGAAATATTATTAGAAATAGTTGAAGGTGATGCTGATATATTTGTGTCTTTTAAGTATATATATATTTAACATTTATAATGGAAAATAGTGAATGTCATCCAGATTATAATTGTTATAGTCAATGTAATATTTCTACAGAAAAGAATAAAAAAATAGATATTAACATAAGCCAACAGAATAACAAAAATAGTCTATATATTTCAATTATCCCATACAAATCAAATGAATGTAAATATAGATTAATAGCATATGATATAACTGAATTATTCAATTATAATATTGATGATGATGACGATACTATAGAGAATAAAGATGAAAATAAGAAATATGTATATGTTTTTGTTTATATTTCTATTTAATTAGTGTGAATCTTGTGGAAAATATATTCCTATTAATACATATGAAATGCATTGTCTGAGATGTGAGAAATATATAAAACAATGTAATACATGTGGATATAAAGGTAATACGGAATCGATTACTAAACATGAAGAAATATATCATAAAATAATAATAAAGTGTAAATTATGTGATATAGATGTTGAGTGTTTTAAAATACCATATCATTTGTATTTATAACATATTATTAATATTTAATAATAGAGAAAAGGAGTGTATTTTTCGAAGAATACATGTGAATATTGTAGTGTTGATATACCATTTATTGAATTTGAGAATCATGAAATGTATTGCTCAAGTCAAACTGTAAAATGTGATTATTGTAGTGAATACATAATATTATCAAATTATAAACAACATTTGGCAATGAAACATAATATTAATGTATATATTATATTTTTGTTATATTATTAATATTATTATTAGCCATATTTATCTTCATCAAATTCAATGATAGCTGAAGAATTATCAAGAAAGAATAATAATAATAATAATAATGTATTTACCTGCCCAGATTGTAAAGATATATTTGAAAGTATGGATGAATTGAATGTATAATTATTTCATTTTATTGCTATTAGAGTCATCTATCTGATAGTAATTATAGGAAACCAAAAATCTTAGAAAAATATATACTGAATATAGAAAACAAGAACAACAACAACTCTTGTAGTTTCAATACTGTTGATAGTAAAGAAATAGTGGTTAAACTCTACAATGAACAATTTAAAAGCATAATTTGAGTTGGAGAATTATGATGAAAGATATTTTATATTCAAATGATTTATTAGTTGATGAATTGGTGAATCATGATAGAGATAAAGAAGATGAAATTGAGTGTGAAGGATGTTCTTTGAAAGTGAATTTGAAATATCTTCAAGTATATTTTAATTCTTTTTTAGTGTATATAGTGTCATTTCAATACTTGTCCAAAGAAATTGAAATGGAAATATGATCAATTGAAAAATAGATAATATTTTTTTGCTTTTGTTTTAAATACTTTTTTTAATAACAAAATAAATCAAAATACTCTTATTAACTTTTCTAAATACTATCATTACTTTTTCACTATCTTTTTAAATTCTACTGAATTTGGTAGAACATATGCTCCAATAGATGTAGCAATGTAAATATAAGATATAATACGAAAAAGAAATGTATAATTAAATGGATATCCTAAAATATTATTCTCACTCCAAGCAAAT
>NGBS01001265.1:0-20460 GCA_002245135.1 Proteromonas lacertae | reverse complement strand
CTAATAGTACTACAACTAGTTCTAATAATACAACTTCAATACCTGCAACTGGGCAGGTTATAATAATCAAAGTTCAAATGCTGCAAGTTACGCCGGAATGATGGCAGGTGCTGCTGCCGCCACGTCGGCAGCAGCCCAGCCAACATTGCAAAAACAACACCAACACAATAACAACAACAACAACAACAACAACAACAACAACAACAACAACAACAACAACATATAATGTAGATGCTATTATGGAAAAATTACAACATTTTGATTAATCAATATGATTATGAATCAGTTAAGCAAATGGTTATGAATAATACAAAACAAGATTTAGAAAATGTATGTAAAAATGTAGGATTGCCATTAGATATTATATCAAAGTATTCCAGCTATGGTGGAACAATAGATCAATTGGCAGATTACTTACATTATTTCAAATATCAATGTGGTCGTAGTGTTCCAGAAGCACGATCAGATGTGTGTAATTTAATTAATGGTATGGGTAGTGAATATCATTTATGGCCTAAAGTAAATTATGGTTTATTTGGTATGTCTTTAGATGGATATCCAAAGACAGGTTCAGGTAGAAGAAACATGTTCATTTCAAACATAAGAAACATCACAGAAGAAATAAACTAAAATTAGAGAGTATCCCACGGAGGCATCTCTTGGCTACTAAGAAATTAGGTGGTAATAGTGGTATTATACCATTAAGAGTGGGTCAAAGTGTTGGTCCTAATGAGCATGTCATTATTACTAATCCAAGACAACAAATGTATGATGCTGCTAGTGCTGCTTATAATGGAACATCACAATTACAGCCAAGTCAAATACCAGAATATTCAACCATATATACAAAAGAAACTGTAGGATATGATTTTAATTGGAATTATGATAAATTATTTAGTCCAGGTTTGAATAGACAAGCTCGAAAAGAAGTTCAATATGCATTAACTAATAATTATGCTTCAATGTTGCCTAACAATTATCATATTAATTTTTATGATATGCTAGATCGTGAACATAAAAAAGGACATTTAAGAGGAACATTCCCATTAGCAGAATTAGATACATCTAATCCAAGAAGCTATCTTTTGAATTGGCCTGAATATGTTACAGAAGCAGATGTTCAGGCATATGATAATGGAATGAATAGAGTTACAGATCCTTTGTTACAAAAATTTCCTAAATTACAAAATTATAATCATTACAAGAGATTATAGAAAAGAATCCTCAATTAGCAGCCTATAAAAATTATAGACAAGATTGGTTGACCTCAACTTGGGATAAATTAACAGGTAATGATAAAGATGCAATAGAATAATTATAACAAACTATTATTACAGCAGGAGTATTTGCAAATGAATTAGTTGATGAGTAAGTAAATCAATCAATATTCAGATCCATATAATTTTGATCCGAATCGAGCTGAAAAAGTAAAGAATATATTGCATTGAATAATCAAAAGGCACAAAGATATATGGATGATCAAGAGATATTAGAAAGATCAAAATTTTATAGATGGGCATTAGATCCAAAAAATCAAGAACTGGTGAATAGTGCTATAGATATAG
Organism: Proteromonas lacertae; assembly: GCA_002245135.1. Classification (NCBI taxonomy): domain Eukaryota; class Bigyra; order Opalinata; family Proteromonadidae; genus Proteromonas; species Proteromonas lacertae. The sequence continues at coordinate 18,895 of NGBS01001265.1, read as the reverse complement.
ATAAAGAACCGCATACATGGATTAATGAAGATAAATATAGAGAACTGAATGAAATAGCATCACAAAATAGTAGAGATTTCATTAACTTTGATTATAACAGAGAGAAGTTAGGTCACTCACTTCCTCAAGAGTGGGTGAATGCAGATAATAAACAAAAATATGAAATAGCTATTGGTTTAGTGAAAACTGCTTGTAGTTCATGGGCACAATTTTAAAATTCACAATTTCAAAAAAGCACTTGATTCATTACATGAATCTGATTTTATGGGTTTTGCTGGTAATTTGTTCCTGTGTGTAGAGAATGTATTTAGGATATTTCCACAAATATACTATACAATGAAGTCATATTTGGTAGGTGGAGTTACTCCTCAAATGTTTGAAGTAGATCATGCAATGAAATATGTTCGTGCAATAGTAATGACATGTTTGGCTTATTGGTTATGGAAAAAATCTAAACTACCAACATCAGGGTTCTTGTATGTAATGTGGTACTTCATTTTCGACTACTATGAAATAATTCGTATCCTGTCAGGTGGTAGATTACCTGCTATCACTGACTTGTATTATGGTAATTCAGAAAAAGTTAAGTCAATGTTACCTGAAGCAATTCAAAAATCATGGTTACCTGTAGACTTGTTGTATAACTTTGGTGTGTCATTTATGTTCAATACTCATCCATATGTTCGATACTTATTTCAATTAGTTCCATTCTTCTACAAATTTTCTAATATTGGAAATATAGATGCAAAAAATGTAGGTGATACATTAAAAACAGCAGCAACTGTAGCTGCAGCTGCAAATGGAGGTGATGCAACAACTGCTGCAGCAGCAGTTAAAGGTATTAGTGAATTATCAAAAGCTATGCCATCAATGGCAAAAACTGCTGTTGCAGCTGATCCAACAGGTACATTACAAACTGTTGCAGGTATAGGAACAGTATTCAGTGCATTGACTGCTTGTTTTGGTTTGCTAGATGCAGGTGGTTTATTAAATTGGTTAAAACCAACACCATATCAACACAAGAATGCAATCAAAATGGATAACTACGTGAAACGTTCACAACAAACAATTCCAAGTTCACTCACTAATTTTGGTAGAGCAGTGAGTAATTTAGATCAAGCAAAACAACTCAGTGAAGCTATGAGTTACTTTGGAATAGGTAATGGAAATAATAAAAAAGTAAAGAAATTAATTTCACGTAGGAAAGTTTTGTATAACAGTATCACTTCAGATGCTTTATCGAACTTTGATATAGAGTTAATTGTGAAAAATGAGTTCAATAATTTTCATGGAAAGTTCATGGGAGTGTTCTGCTGGGACGAGCTTGTACTTCCTATACCCAAAAAGAAGAATCAATGGGGAATCATAATCAATACACTCACCACACAAGCTAGCCCTGATTCTATAGGTCATTGGGTGGCTTTAGTAGTTGACAATATCAAGAAACAATTCCTGTACTATGATTCATTTGGTGAAGATCCCCAACACTTGGAAGAATTTAAAAAGAATTTGAAAAAATTAAAGAAGTATCATAATGAAAAGCATGAACTTAAAATCAATGGAGTACAGAATCAAAATTCAAATACTGCCAACTGTGGTTTTTTTGCTATTAATTTTTTGAAAAATATTTTAAGAGATCAGTGTAGTTTCAAAAAGGCTACTGACTATAATACAATAGTGGGTGAAGCAAAAATTAGGTTAATGAAAAAACAATTTGGATTAATATAATATATTATATATAATTATTACTTAATTATTTTTTCTTCTGTTTATGTGTGGTGAAATATTGTATGAGTTTCAATATATTCTATCATCTCTCTATCCATATGAGTACATTTGAAGAATATTGGCATCTTACCATTAAAACATCTTTGTGGCATTCTAATGATTACTTTTTTCATTGTTGGTGTGTATGTAACTTTCGGCCAATCTCTATTTCCTAAGTCACAAGGACCTACAAACACTAATATCAAACGTTGACTCATGATCATGTTAATCATTTTGTGTGTTAACTCAAAATACCATTGATATATAGGTTTTCGATGATAAAAAAATATAAGGAATTGTAGGCTATACAAATCCAAGTATCTGTCAGGGCCACTTAAATGATATTTCTTTGTTACCTTGGATTCAAGTTCTGGTAATTTATATTCAATCTGTGGTGGTAGTGTAAGCATATGTATAATAAAATATTTAAAAAAAAAATAAGAAATTAAAAAAAATGGGATTACTAATAGTCTGTGCTAGGAATCGAACCACTAATGCCAGCTGCATGACTCTTTTTTCCTTGCACAGTCTATCAGATCCCAATTAAATAAAAAAAAGGGCATTTAGATATACCGTGCCAGGATGATTCAAGCCGAATTTCAATGGCGCAATATTAAACAACACACATCCAAGTAGAAATTATTATTAAACTTCCATAAATTCCTTGTGAAATTAATTTAATAAATAAATAAATAATTATAAATTAGAAACGCAGCCCTCATCGTAGCTAGTCTATCCAATGCCCAATAATAAAAAACAACATATACAATATATAGCATAATAAAAATTTATTCGTTACAATATTGATTTGTCTCCCTTCTTTCTCTTGGGTCTCTCCAGTATTTTTCTAAACCATGTGGTTGGTGCATCATCTTTTCTCACTAACTGCAACTCATAGTGTTTGAATCGAATTAATGAAAAACCTTGAATGTCATTCCCATTGATATCACCTAAATTGTATGAATATCGATTTTTCTTGATTATCTTATATACATTGTCTGACCAGTATATGTTCTTATCCATTTTACGTCTTCTCTCTTTGAATCTCACCAAATCACCTACTTCGAAATTTTGACCAGTATGATCCAATTTTTCATAATTCTTTAAGTTGTAGTTAATTGATTTTTGTAATATTTGTTTTTGTAATTCTGGACTATGGAATACCTCATTTGGTGTATATCCTTTAATTCCTGGTAATGGCTTGTTGTTATAGTCATCTATCACTTCCTGTATTATACTATCGAGTTTTAATTTATAATTCATATCTGGTATAATATGCTTATCATTGTGATCAATATCTGCCATATATGTAGGTGCATCATATCCCAGATCCACCAAGTGTTTGTACAATAGTCTTTTTATCACACTCACTGATCTATCCAATAATGACTCTATTTTATGCTCTGAACCATCTTTTTGAAAATATGATATTCCTTCAGCATCACATAACTTCTTGATATTTGAAAAACTAGCATCAGCATCTGATAGGATACTTACTACATTTTTATGTGTTTTGTTTCCATAGGCATCTGTTTCATAATACCACTTCTGAAATGCATTTAATGTAATATCACCATATTTATTAGGCATAAATATTGCCCATACTTTTCTTGAATTCATTTCGATAAAATACAAATGTTCCATATCAGGTAAGAAAAACACTATATCCATTTGGAAGTACCCTGGCTTTTTGATAGTTGCGAATGGATTATTTTTTTATATTTGAAATCGACAATTTGTTTTCCAGATTGTCTCCTTAAGTATTCACGTACTACATCTGGTGGTGGAGCTATATCATTTATACTAGACAAATGTTGTGTCATTTTGATAAATTCATTTTCATTAAGGTAGTAATATTTTTTATATAGCGTGATCGATATTGGGCAATTTGGTTTGACATTTGGTCTTCATACGAAGCCTCTCTTGTTGGATGTGTAATATTCGGTGCTCCATGGTTAATATATGTTGCAAGTGATAAGTTACCATTTGTAGGTAACGGTTTGACAGGATATGGGTTCTGGTTGCTATATGAGCTGTATAAATGTGGATCGTAACTATTAGTGCTAAACATATGGTCCAAAAACAAAAAACAAAAGTAATAATGAAATTCATTTCATTATGATTATTATCTAAATTAATAGTGTTATATGTCTTTATAACAAAGTTAAAAAAATATATATACATATAACATTTGTTCATTGTTCAACGTTATTTCCCTTTCAATTCACTTATTATGAGCAACTGGAAGATACTATACAAAAACAGCTTCATTAATGATCCAAATCCGAGCATATATAAAGTGTTATGTGAGAATTTTAAGACGATTGTAGAACATGAGAAAGATTTGCAACGATATAGGTATAATATATTATTATATGTCTATAGCTGGAATGGTAACTTCAGTATAAGGCGTTTCAGTACATGGTACAAAAGATTCACAGAAATTGAAAAGATTGATGATCGTCATGAAAGATTAAAGATGTCCAGAGTGTTGATGTCTGTCCTGCTATGTAATATCGTGTATAAAGAGGATCTGGACAAAAGCATCGTATATTCATTTAATATATATATTTCAATTTTGAATCAATAGTATGATCGTATGCTTGACCATGCAATGGAGGATATGATAGAACTGACTTGTATGTATATCATACATTTCGGTGACAACGATTTAGCAAAATGCGAAAAAGAAGAAAACAAGAATTCGAAAGGAGATATAGTTTACAGAAGTACTGCTGAAAGTATAGTAAGTAGTACAGTCTCTATAGCATCGTTGTTTGATAATCTGGATGATGATGATTATAATGATGATGATGACAACAAGTTGTTAAAGGTGGCATCCACCAAAAGAAAGTGCAATACATCTAAAGCTCCAAGATTCAAAAGAAAGAAGACCAATCAGAAAAGAAATTCAAACAGAAAGGAAGAAGACACCAGTACAGAGGAAGATGAGGATGATAATAACTTCTCCCAATTTATAGTAGATGATGATGATGATGTGGAGCCAGAGTACCAAAATGATTATTAATCTCTGGTCCTAATTGGTTCAAATGATATATTGTGTTTGTGTGGGAGTGTTGTTTTCATAATTTACATAATTAATTAGCATTATAACAAGTCTTATAAGAAATTTCAATAATAGAAAAATAGATGCGTTTCAAAAGTGATTTGGTTTGAATTCCATTTTTTTTTGTTTTGTTTTTTATTACATAGGATGGTCACTATATGGTGTCATATCACACAGTATGGTGGCCATCCTATCTATCACTGTTTTTTGAATTTTTTTAAGAAAATTAAATTTCGATTATGATCAAAAAGTCAAACTAAGGGCATATATGAGCCCAGCATAAATAGAGAAATCGATTGATATATTTATTATGCATTAAAAACGTTTCTAATGATGAAAAAACAAGCACACATAAAAACGGCTATTTTTTGAATCAAAAAACAATAGGGGGCTAGAGCACACTGTGCTCTGGCCCCCTTTCTTTCATTATTATATAAAAAAATATCTTTGGATTTGTAGAATTGATATTTTCTGTTGTGTATGTTGGATGGAATGTGTTGTTCCCCGTATGGCGGAAATCCCCGTATGGCGGAACTCTATATTGCAGAATGATTCAATCAAAACTAATATGATATTCATGATGTTCGGAGTTAGTTATTAACAAATATATAGTTAGTTTGTCATATGACCTACATCTGCGATATACTTTTTTATGAACTTCATTATTATCAATATTAAACTAATTTTTGTATATTTTCTATTTTAATGTATCAGTCACTACTACAGTCTAAAATACATTATCTGATATGAATAGAATACATTATTTTTAATGTTAAGGCGGTTAAAAAAGAAAAAAGAAAAAATAAGTTCAAGCCTCACTCAAGCCTGCTCTTTAATTTCCTTTTTTATTATCTTAACATTAAAAATAATGTATTCTATTCATATCAGATAATGTATTTTAGACTGTAGTAGTGACTGATACATTAAAATAGAAAATATACAAAAATTAGTTTAATATTGATAATAATGAAGTTCATAAAAAAGTATATCGCAGATGTAGGTCATATGACAAACTAACTATATATTTGTTAATAACTAACTCCGAACATCATGAATATCATATTAGTTTTGATTGAATCATTCTGCAATATAGAGTTCCGCCATACGGGGATTTCCGCCATACGGGGAACAACAGAATGAACCAGAAATAATAAAAAAGTATAAATTGCAATCTATTTATCAATAATTATTACATGAATGTTATCATATCATTTCGCGTTAGATATTAGATTAGTAATAACCACCTTATCAAATTTGTTATGTTATTAATAATAATTTTTCAATACATTATATGAATTTTACAATAACTTCTATTTCTTTTGTAAATCATTTTGGTAATGTTATAAACATTGAGTAATTTTTGATATTAGTATATAGATAGATGCATTATAAAATGTGTATCATATACACATATTATATGCTTAATGGAAAATATGAATTTGAATTTATAATCTTTTATTTATTTGTTATTTAAAAGTTAAATTACAAAACAAACAAGTAAGTATACAATAAACCATTATTATAATGAATTAATATCGATGTTAGCATTTGAATCTATTGAATGATGGTTTATGCTTTTTTTACCAATATAACTTTGCTTTATCATTATTATCTAATGATGCTAATACCCTTTTTAATACCCTATTGTTTTTTGTCCGTTTCATTTTATTACCAAAAATATATCCGTTTTATTTTTGTTTTAAATTTTTAATAATTCCTATCTTAGCAGTTAAATATTTTTTTAATTATGTTACGGATATTGACTCTAATGATTAATTATGTTACGGAAAATAAAACTAGATCTAATCACATGATCTATAACCCTTAATCCTCATTATTATGTGTTTGTTGGTTTTTTTTAACAATATGACAGGGTTTATTTATTGTCAATGATTAGAAGTCTTTAAGCAGATTTAAGTATAAAAGTATATAATGTTTGTTTGTTTATGTTATTATTATAAAGTATATATATCATCTCTATCCTTCTATTGTATGTGATTACATCATTTAAATGTTAATTAGCACATATAAATAGGTAATTATGTTATTTTGATATAGATACAGGATATAATCCTTTTTAAAATTAAACACGAAAAACAAAATAAGTTTGAGGCTTGATAAAAATGAATAAATCAGAAATACCTTCTAAAGTGTATAAGAATTTTCGAAAAGGTTTTGAAATGGCTATTTGACATGTTTAGCAATAAAAGGAATAAGTAAAGAAGAAAACAAGAGTATTTGGTTAGAAGATCGTAGTGTTGAAGAAAAAAGAGCATTGTGTATTTTATAAAATGTTAAAATAATATAGTGAGTATAATCAGTTTGAACAGTATGTGGTGTGAAAGTGATGTAGTTAGGGAAGTGTGTTTGAAATGGTTAACTCACCTATCAATGAAGTATTTGAATGAAATTGGTGAAATATCGAGTTTAATATATCCTTTATTAACTCATCCTTCTAATCCTTCAACAGAATACTTGAAAATGTATATACAAATGTATTTTTATATCACAATGTTGATAGATTCAAAGATGTTGATGATTTTTATTCAATGTTTTTGGATTTGTTTATATTATTATTATTGAATAATGAATATGATGGAATGATTAGATCAATATTTATTCGTGTATTAAAATCAATAAAATACAACAAAATTGAAAATTATTATAAAGTCGAAGATGGAACAAGTTTATTACTATATAATGGATATAAAGAGATATTAAAATATAAATCAAAATCTTCTTCAAAGAAAGTATTAAAATGTATTTTATTTATAATTTAAATAGAAATTAAAGAAATGGTTATTAGTTGGTGGTGGTTCAATAATAGGTGGTACAGCTGCCATATTAACAGGTGGTTTAGTAATACCTGCAGTTGGAGGTTTAATAACATCATTAGGTTTATTAGGAGGTGGAATAAGTAGTGGAATAGCATCAGTAATATCTGGATTTCTTAGTTCCAGTATAGGATATGGTGTATTAAGTAGTGCATTTGGAATAGGAGCTGGTAGTTTAACAGGGTATAATAATGTATATATTATATATATAGAAAACATTTAAATCATCGATTTGATGATGTAAAAGAATTTGAAATAAAAAATATAGGAAATGAAGAAGGTCATATTTGTATTAATTTATGTATAAGTGGTTGGATTAGTAAAGAGAATGAATATATGTATAATTGGGGATATAAAAGTTGGTGGAAAGAATTATATAATGAAAGTGATCATTACTGTTTAATATGGGAAAGTAAAGAACTAAAATCGTTAGGAAATGCTTTAGAAAATATGATAATATCTAAAGCAAAGAATTTCATAATCAGTGAAACGTTAAAAAGAACAATAGCTAGTGGATTATTATCTGCAATATCTTTACCTATGAAAGTAGTTGATGTAGCTCGATTAATTGATAATCCTTGGAGTGTAGCATTAGAAAGAAGTGAAAATAGTGGAAATTTATTAGCTGAATTAATAAAAAGTGATGAATATGGAAAAAGACCAATTAATTTGATTGGTTATTCCTTGGGAAGTCGATTAATCTATAAATGTTTAATGAATCTAATAGAAGATGAAGAATATAAAAACAAGAATCATATAATAGAGAATGTGATTTTAATGGGAAGTGCAATAACAATAAATAAGAAAGAATGGGAAAATATTCGTGAATTAATTCCTGGTAAAATAATCAATATCTATAGTTCAAATGATTGGATTCTTGGTTATTTATATCGAGCTAATGTATATATATTGATATATATAATATTGTAATAATAATAAATAGAAAGTAGCAATAGAGATAAGTGGATTAAAGCCAATCGAAGTAGAAGGAATAATCAATATATCTTTTTTTAATATGAATATTATAATCTTTAACTTTTGAAAGTAGATGTGAGTGAAATAATCGAAGGTCATACTGACTATCCTCACAAGATTGAAGAAATAATGAGATATCTTCGAGAAAAAGAAATATTTTAATTTTTCTTCATGTTTTGTTTGTGTTTTATTTGTTGAAGTGTATTTGTTGAGATAAAAAGAAAAACTAAAAATCTTTTCAAAATTGGTTTATGAAAAGTTGGGGTTTGAAAATAATATCTTTCCGTTTTAAAAATGAAGTTGATTGTTGTTTTGGTTTTATTCTTTGTGGCTGTATATTCAGTTTGTCCAAACAGCTGTAGTGGACATGGAACTTGCAAAAGTAATGGTGTTTGCGAGTGTTTTAAAAAATCTGATGGTTATGACAATGACTATATAGGTGCCGATTGTTCTAAACGTATAAAATAATAATTAAAAATAAATAGGTGGTTGTGGAAGTGGTAAAAGTTTTAGTGCTTTAAATACAAACACCATTTACTCTAGTCGAAGTGTCGATGATGGTAACTTCATCTATCATCGTGAATTGAGTGAAGGTAGAAATATGAGTGAAGTTGAAATTGCTTTAGCCGATATTACCTCTAAAGTTGTTGTAGAAGGTGTTGATAAAGTATATTTGGTTAAAACAAATATCAATATATCGTATTATGATGGTACGAGTAGTGCTGGTAAGATAAATTGTTATGATTCAAAAGATGCTTTTGTTTCTTCAGGTGAAATAATCAAAGTGAAGAGTGAATTGGAATATTATGTTAAAGAAGGTAGTAAAGGAATAGATGTTGGTATGAAATGTTTATTGGTAATGAAATACAATGATTTATCATTAATCAATCCAACATCTACAATTGATGTAGATGGAAAAACTGTTACTTGGTTGAAAATGTCAGAAATATATCCTGAAATAAAGAGTAAAGAAAAAGATACAGGATTAAGTATGGGTTGTGTAGCTAAACTTGGTGAAGCAATAACTGATAAAGAAGTTAAAATTACTGATATTACAGTTGAAGAAAGTGGTAATATTGTATTTACACTTGATCCAAATGCATCTCCAGCAGCTACAGGCACATGTGTATTATTAGCTAAAATTGAAAATGGAAATATTGCTACTCAAAGTGTTGCTGAATCTGATTATTCCAAATACTATCCTAAAACTATTATATCAGTTGAATCAAATATGTATGGAGTTAAACATAACTCTATTTATACTATTCCTGCTGCTAATACTGTTAATAAATATGATGCTAATTCATTTGGATTATTGAATTGTAGAATACCAGGAAGTAAATCAATTCAAACAGCATATTTATTAGGTAGTAAGACAGAAAGTGATAGTTCTATAAGTTATTATATTTTATATGATTTTGATTTAGTTGATGGTGATGGTAATAAGATTCAAGCTGATAGTAAAGGAGATATAATTCCAATTCCTATATTATATGATTGTGAATTAGATAAATATTCTGATTTCTCATTATATTTCTTTGTTAAATTCACTACTACTGCTTCTGATTGTACTTCTGCTGGTAGTGATTGTAATATCAAATGGGAAAAGATGTGTAATATCTTTACTAGTTATTTAACTGCTTCAACAGAATATCTATTTGCATGTAGAACTGAAGGAGATAATAGTGAAGTACAATTATATGAATATACTTCGCCATCATCTTCATGTGGTAAAGACGGTGATGTAGTTTTTCAACCTAAAGTAGCTGATATTAGTAAGTTACCTAAAGATAGAATATGTTATATAATTGCTGGTAAAGATACAACTTCAAATAGAGCTGTTCCAATTGATATAATTGAAAGTGAATTGTATAAGAATCATTTAACTGAAAATACTTCGACAAAAGAATATAAATATTATTCATCATTACCAACATCATCTTTAATATCAAGGAAGTATATACAAAGTTAATGGATTGAATATAATATCAGGATCAACAGGTGGAATAATGAAATGTTATGAATATACAACTCCAATAGAAGATGGTAAATATATTATATAAGAATGGAAATGATTTTTATGTTCATTCAACTAAAGATATTAAAGGAAAAGATTGTGAGTTTTTATATCCTCATAAAGATATGACTTTATATCCAAACACATTAGGTGCAACAACAGTTACTTTTGAGAAAATGAGTTATTACTTCCAACAATTAGGATTTTATAAATCATATAATAAAGAAAATAAATATACAATGTTATGTGGTAAAGATACATCATTTACTGAATATGAATTTACATTAACTGAACCAAAACTTCCATATTATGAAGCAAGTAGTGGTGATGTTGTATTTACAACAACTGCTTCTATTACTGGAAGTGTTTGTTATTTATTATCTTCATTTGATGGAAAGAAAGTAGAAATTAATACAAGTGATTTAAAGAATAAATATAAAATAGATACAGTTTCATCTAAACAGTGGAAATTAACTACCAAAACAACTACATCTACTATTGCTATTGGTGATTCTCCTGTGATTGATGGTGTTTATAAAGTTACTGGTGTTAAATATGATGGTATTTCTTCAGCAGGTGGATTATTAGAATGTAGTAATAAAATAAACAGAAAACCATTAGGTTTAGCGAAAATATATTCATATTTTGAAGAAGAAGAAAATGGTGTAAAAACACCAACTTATGCAATTAAATATTACTTTGTTAAATCAGGAACTCCAACTCCTGAATATTATGATTGTAAAGTATTAGAGAGTTATAATGATTTGACATTGTATTATGGTGTTCAAAAGTATGATTCTAGCTAATCGGCTATAACATGGAATGGTATTAAGACTACATCATTAACAAGTATGAAAATAACATTACCTTCTTCACCACAACTATTATGTGAAGTAGAAAATAATAATTATAAATTATATGATGTAACTGTTGGTGATGATAGTGGTAATATTCAATTTAAAGTAGATACAAACGCTAATCCTGATAATCCTGTACCAGATGCAGGTAAGAAGTGTTTCTTAATGTCTAATGCTAGCTGGAAATTCAATTACTACTCTTGATGCTATTCAAAAGAGTGATTTAGGTAAAATGTATGATATATCAACAACTACTGATGGATTTACATTGCAATTGAAACCAACAATTCCAACTGCTGTAGAAAATCCAGCTGCAACTGGAATATATGAAGTTACAAATGTGAAATATGATGTAGGTAGTGAATTATCATGTTTAATATATCACACTAATACAGCATCAAATGGATTAGTTTTAAAGAATGAGAATAATATAATAGTTATATCATTTGATAATTCTATAGATTTGAGTTTATTGAAATGTATGACAATTAATAAATATAATGATTTATCAAATTATGTAATATGTAAAGTTTCTTCTACTCCTGCAACATGTACTACGACTGTGACTGGTACAACATTATATTATTTTGGTTTATCAAATGGAAATTATAATTTCCAATGTGGTACAGATGGTGAAATAAGTCAGTCTTATCAATTAGATATTAGTGGTATTTCTCTATCTTCACCAACTCCTGTAACTATAACATTTTCAGCTACTACATCTAATGATTTGGTTTGTCACTTATTATACTCATTAGATGGAAAAGAAATAAAGATTGATTCAAGTGATGTAAAATCTACTAATTTCTTAGGATTTGATAAAGTAACATATCAGTATTATCAAAAGTCTGATGATAAGCCAATTATCAATACAAAACCTCAACCAGTAGAAGATGATAAAATCGACATAATAGGAGATGTTGGTGAAATTGGTGCAAATTTACAATGTAGAGATAAAGTGAGTAATAAATTCTTAGGATTGGCAATGTTATTAGGAAAAGATGAAGATGGTTATAATATAATGAAATATTTATTTGATATTCCTAAAGCTGTTGAATCATTTATATGTGAAGTAAATGAAGTAATAAATGATTTATCATTAATAAAAAGTGAAATAATTACTCCTGATGATTGTTCAAGTAAAGATTATTGTTTTATAACAATAAGTGGAATAGCGAATATGTTGAGATTGAATGGTTTTTATGGTAAAAGTGAAAGTCGAATATTATTATTAGAAGAAGAAGAAGATAAAGTATATGAAGCAAGTTGTGTAGGTGAAGATAAGAAAGTGACAAAATATTTAGTAGTTCCTGAAGATATGGGAGGTGATGATGCAATATTCATATTATCTCCAAATGATAAGAATGATGAGTTGCCAACAGAAATGGAATGTCGATTATTAGCATCTCCTGATGGAAGTCCAATTGAATTAGAAGATAGTCAGTATGGAAGGACATTATATTATAAAGAAGGAGAAAACCCATCAGAAACACCTTGTAATCCAACTGATGAAAAAGGTGGTGTTTGTAGTAATGATAATGATAAAACTGAAATTGTTATTGGAAATAAGTTAGTTGATAAAATTAATAAAGAATTTGAATCTACAGGAAGATTCTTTATTCCACTTGAAACTGATAATAGAACAATAATAGAGAATTATTTACAACCTGGCAGATGGATTAAGATTGGAGGAACTTATGCTCAAATAATAAGTGTTGATTATAATTTACTACCTGCACCAACTGATACAAGAAGACAATTAAGACAATTAGATGGAGATGTTAAAGGTTATTATGTAATACTTGATAAGAAGTTTACAATTACTGGTGATATTACTATTCAACTTAATGCAAATGTAAATAATGGATATGATATTCATAAGAAATTAGAATGTAGTGGACAAGGTGTATGTAATAGAGAAAGTGGATTATGTGAGTGTTTTGATGGATTTAGTGGAGATTCTTGTCAAAGATTAGATTGTCCAAATAATTGTAATGGAAATGGTAGATGTGTTCCAATGAGTGAATTATTATCAAATACTGAATTAAAAGAGTATGGAGGATTTGGAAATAGATATGAAACTAACAATATATTATATGATGATGAAGTATATGGTTGTTTATGTGATAAAAGACATCGTGGATATGATTGTAGTTTAATTGAATGTCCTTCAAGTGTAGATCCAGAAGGAGCAACAAATGCAAATGGAAAAGATGATGAAAAGAGAGATTGTAGTGGAAGAGGTATTTGTAATTACTCAACAGGTGTTTGTGAATGTTTTGATGGATTTAGTGGAGAAGGATGTCAAAACCAAGTTGAAATGATGTAAAATTCTATATCATTCATTATTGAAATTTTTTTTATTCTATTAAATAGAAACAAAACAAAACATGAAGAAAAATTAAAATATTTCTTTTTCTCGAAGATATCTCATTATTTCTTCAATCTTGTGAGGATAGTCAGTATGACCTTCGATTATTTCACTCACATCTACTTTCAAAAGTTAAAGAATATAATATTCATATTAAAAAAAGATATATTGATTATTCCTTCTACTTCGATTGGCTTTAATCCACTTATCTCTATTGCTACTTTCTATTTATTATTATTACAATATTATATATATCAATATATATACATTAGCTCGATATAAATAACCAAGAATCCAATCATTTGAACTATAGATATTGATTATTTTACCAGGAATTAATTCACGAATATTTTCCCATTCTTTCTTATTTATTGTTATTGCACTTCCCATTAAAATCACATTCTCTATTATATGATTCTTGTTTTTATATTCTTCATCTTCTATTAGATTCATTAAACATTTATAGATTAATCGACTTCCCAAGGAATAACCAATCAAATTAATTGGTCTTTTTCCATATTCATCACTTTTTATTAATTCAGCTAATAAATTTCCACTATTTTCACTTCTCTGTAAAGCAACACTCCAAGGATTATCGATCAACGAAGCAACATTCATTAAAGTTAAAGGCAGAGTAATAGCTGACATAATTCCATTCAAAATTGTCTTTTTTATTACTTCTGTTGCTACAATCGTTCCAGCAGTTGAAACTATCAAATTATCCATCACATTTCCTAATGATTTTAGTTCTTTACTTTCCCATATTAAACAGTAATGATCACTTTCATTATATAATTCTTTCCACCAACTTTTATATCCCCAATTATACATATATTCATTCTCTTTACTAATCCATCCACTTATACATAAATTAATACATAAATGACCTTCTTCATTTCCTATATTTTTTATTTCAAATTCTTTTACATCATCAAATCGATGATTCATATGTTGACTATATATATTTATAAATATTAAATATAAGATGATGAATAATATATATATATATAGTCAGTATAAAAAGTCATGAAATATATTAAATACACAACAGAACTAACTTTCTTATAAGATTTATAAACAAAACTAATAGGAAAAAAAGATGAGAATAAAATAATGATTCTTACCCTGATAATCCAGCTGCTCCAACTCCAAATAAAGTAGTAACAACAGCAATTCCTGCAGTAGTTGAAAGAAATCCAGAAAGAACTATTCATATTAAATAATAAAAGATGAAATAATAAAAATACCTGCTGCAATTGCAGCTGCTGTTGCTCCACCTAACACCCCTATAAAATAAGAATATGATAATTAACTTAGTCCCTCTTGTATTTATAAAATATATACATTTAGGACTGAAGAATAAGAATTTCAATATTTTATTAAAAGGTAAAAAATAGAAAATGAATTTATAGTGATGAAGAGAAAACATACCAATTGCAGTCGCTAAACCACCAAGTGCTGGAACAATCAATCCGCCTGTTAATACAGCCAATGTTCCACCAACTACAGCACCTCCACCAATCATTGCCCATTTCTTCCAATTCTAATAAATCATAAGAAAATAAACAAAAACCAATATACTTTCTTTTTAGATTTTTGATTTTTACTATTTAAGGTTTTAAGATATCCATCCAATAGTATTGAAACTAGATAATTTTCACTTATATAATATTTCTCTAATGATAACTATATATATTCATTTAATAAAGATAATAACAAATACTGAGAATTGTTTTATTGTTTTTAAAATCATTGATCTTAATCTAACATCATATTCTCTTTCCATTAATAATTGAACAAATAAATCTAATAACATTTCATATAGATCATTTGTATCTTCAAAACTATGAATATATAGTATTAATTATCACTTATACTTCACCAGAAAATTGCTTTGATCAACATCATCAATTCCTATAACAGAGACCAACATGTTTGCTTCTTCTTTTGTTAATGTCAAATAGTCAACTGATATATGAATTAAAGCATTAGAGCAGTATTGATAGACATAATCACTTTTATACCACATAGAGTTACATGCTAATATACTAACTATAATTAAATTAAACATTTTCTATTAAATACTAAAAGCACGTTTCTGTTCTACGGATCTTTCATTCATCCAAGGATATTTCTTCTTTGACTTATTCAACTCTCTTAAACCTAATTAATTGTTAAAGAATAGGATACCCTTTCTGAATTCCTTCAAAGTTTTCAAAGATACTTTATCGTCTTTGTGTTTATTCATTTTTCGTGTTTGATATGCTTGATAGTAATCAAGCTTTTCATTCTTTTTTCTTCTATTTTCTTTAAAAATGGCAAGGAATTTAATATCAATCGAATTAGCCAGAGAAAATGGTCTTAGTATTATTTTAATTAGTTTATTTGCTAGATTCATTTGGAATTATTATGTTCTATAACTCAATCTCAACTGCTGTTATATTTTTAGTGGTTTATACGTATTATTGGGTGAGATACTGGCATAATTCATTAACAAAACTGATATTTCCCATATTGAGTGTATTTGTAGGTTTTGCCTATGGTTTCATTGCTGGTATTGTTCCATGTATATAATAAAATATATTTGTAACATTTATAGCTGTATTTTTTGCTATTTTATATGCTAACTTTGCAGTAAAGAATGATATTATCATTTTAATGGGATTTGGGTTATCATTTTTGTTGAGTTATTTAGCGTTAGGTAGACAATATCGAATACAAATGTATCGTTAAATAAGACTATTTACAAGTGGTGATATTGAGGGATTTAAGAAATAGGCTTGAATTACTCTCAAGCTATTCAAAAAAGAAAAATGATGAAAAGATTGTTAATTGACTTCCAAGTGGCTAAAGATAATGGATTTAGTATAATTGATATTTATCGAAATTTTATTATAGGATCATTCGGTACTATTATGTTCTTTAACTGCATTTGTTCTGCTGCTTTCTTTTTGCTGTTTTATATATATTATTGGATTAAATATTGGAGTACTTCATTCAGAAAATTATGGATTCCAGTGTTTTCACCAATTCTTGGTTTTATTTATGGATTCTTAGCTGGTGTTATTCCTTGTATATTTAATTTGTAATATTATTGTATATAGCTTTGTTTTTATCCCTTATGTATGTCAATTTTGCTGTTAAACAAGAAGTGACAATAATTATGGTTTTGGCTTGTCATGTTTGTTATGTTATAATGCATTGGGAGAGGATATAGAGTAACAGATTTTTAAATTAATAATATAATATTTATGTTAAATTAATAAAAGTATTTTTGCTAATTATCTGTTGCTGGTGATTCAGTCTTTTTGCTTTTACCTTTTCGATGAAACACGGATGCTACTTGATTGGTGAATGATATTTCTTTCTTCTTGTGTTTGTGAATTGTGTTTGAAACTAATTCTATATTTAGAAATATATATAAGTAATATATATAATACGAGCAAACTTCTTGATAGAACCAGAACTTTTTTTCTTTCTAAATAACAAAAATGAGATTATAAAATATTAAACAAACATTGATTCTTCTAGAATATCTGAAGAGATAAATGATCCATTTTTATTCTCTTTATTATCATTCTGTGAATGAATATCTGTTGGAATATGGATTTGATTGGACAAATTTTCAATTGGCAGTATTACATCTTCACTTTGAGATGTATTATCATGATTATTATTCATATGTAAATAGTTATTATTAATTATTGCATAATTCCCATTCTTATCATATAATTTTGAATCTGAATAACATCTCTTCAAATTACTTTCTTTTGGAGAAGTTGGACAAGATATTGACTTTTTCATTTCTATTTTTTTACTCCTATTTTCTTTCATACTCTTATGTTTATGATTGTTGTGATTTGATTTGATTGATATTTTCTATATTATAAATAACAAAATATTAAATACAGGTATAAATGGAGCATTATTTGCCTTTTGAAATCGATGTTTCCAAGGTAATGGGACATGAATCCAATGAGGTAAAGATAAATTATCAATTAAAGTCTATTAAAATGTAATGTAGACTAAATTCTATACATTTTTCAACTTCCATAATACAAATCCTTCAATCATTGATTTTAGATATTTAATATTGTTAATTCTTTCAATATTCATATCCAATGATAATTCAACATCTGGTTTAGATATGAAAGTAATATAGCCAAATCCTTTATCCACAAATGGTGGAGGAATATAAAGTGAACATTTTCCACAAATTTTCTTCACTAAAATTATAACTTCAATTTTGGTTTGAAAAGTAGTAAACCGATTATTCACATCAATATCAATTCCTAACTTAATCATTGGACCATTTCCTTATGTAAAAGAGCTGAAAAACAAAACTCTCCGTTTAATAGAGTTTGTGTATATGAATATCGCTTATTTCTGGAGTTGTATTACACCACTTAAACTCAATAATTTCAAAATGTTTTGATTATATTTGGCTTTTTATCACTATTTAATCCCTTTGGATAAATACATTTTGATTTTTCCATTATATATTCATCATTCCATACCTATATACAATTAATCATTATCTTATACTCTATTAACCATCTTCCTAATAAATGACTGATTATATGAGGATCATTGAATTGTTTTTCAGTATAATTGTATCTTCGATATACTTCAACGAGTTTCTTGTTAATTTCTAATTATATGTTAAATAGTTATATATAATATATACATTATAATATTTGATATTTTCTTTGATTTCCACAGTTTATATTTCATTGATATTGTTGAGTATTAATTGAAATATTTGGTTCAATTGATCAATTGGTCTTTAATCAGAAATATCTTTGGAATATAATAACTTAATAACAACTTTTGATATAATTTCTATATATATATAATAATAATGAAAAATAATATAATATACATCAACTTGTGATAAGTATATAACTAAATAGAAGAAACAATATTCTTCTATTATCAGGTATTTGATAAAAGTAACACAATGTGATGGATTGTTAAATTATTATTATTATACGTTTTTAAATATGA
>NGBS01000830.1:0-13896 GCA_002245135.1 Proteromonas lacertae | reverse complement strand
AAGTCACAATATAAATCATGATGACAAGAAAGTGTTAGTGTATCATCTCCTTTAATGGTAGGAGGGTTGAATAATCGTTTAATCTCTATAGCAACTATATTTACTATTGCTCTTTTGCAATGGAAAGTGTTTTATAGTATATTTTATCATATTATCATAGTGACACACATGGACTAGATTTTATAAGATCTTTGATTTTCCTATTCCAAATATTGTAGTTGAATGTATATTATGATTTTGATTTAATATAATAGTCAACAGATCAACAGCTAATGATGCAATATTAATGTATGGCATACATTCAATGTGGAAAATAGAACAAGTATTAAAATCACCTCATAAAATTTTGGTTGTTGAAACTCAATTTTGTTGGACAGAAATATGTGGTAAAATATTTCAAGAATAACCAAAGAGTATTAGAATTAGGTTTAATAGATAGAATAGGAAGTAATCGAATGATGGGAAATCAAATTTCTCATAAATTTACACTAAAATGTTTAGATTAAAACCACGTTATCAAACAAAAATAAATCAGCTTAAAGAAAGTGTAAAAGGTAAATATTTAATTGGAATGCATATGAGGTCAGGATTTGGAGATTTTATTGATACTGAAAGGTTTTTGGTACCGGGACAAGAATATACATTTATAGAAAAAGCCAAGAATTTATCAAAAAATCATAATAACGTTGTTTGGTATTTTACATCAGATAGTACTTTTTTAGACACAATTGTAAAGCAGGAAGGTTCTCCTTATGAAGTTATTATTGATGGAGGTGAAAAAACTCATACACGTGGTGCTTATTCTATTCATAGTGATGTTGATGCAATAACTGATATGACGATATTAGGAATGGCTAATGAATTAATATTAACTAGTCGAAGTACATTTAGTTTAGCTTCCTTCTTTATAAGTGATTTATCATTACTTGAGAATTTTAAGAATGTCTATTGGATCAAAAAGACACACATTCCAAAGACTAATTTTAATGAAGTGAAAAGAGATATGAAAAGTTAGTGAAAATACATATTAATTATATAAATGATTGTATACAAAATAGTAAATCATTTTGTAAAGATACTGATTTCAATGAATATGAAACTGGAATAAATACTAAGCCTTTACAACGTGTATATTCTAATGCAAAGAATTATACGAATTTAATATTATTTTCACCAAATCTGAGTAATTGTAGTATATTAATTGTTATTCTCACTGAACCTTATGATTTTGTATTTAGAACAATATATAGGAAAACATATGGTGATTTAAAGACAATTAATAATAAAAACTGTTAGTTATATGTTTGTAGTTGGTGTTCCATTTATAGATGAAAATGGAGATAGTTATCCAGTAGAATTCTTATATAGTGAATTGAATGAGAATAATGATATATTTGTATGGAATATAACTCATGTGTGGTGAAACTAAAACTACTAGGTTGAGATTGTTATATGAATATTTATTGAATTATTATACAAACTTAGAACATGTTATACAATTACATCCCAATATCTTA
Organism: Proteromonas lacertae; assembly: GCA_002245135.1. Lineage (NCBI taxonomy): Eukaryota > Bigyra > Opalinata > Proteromonadidae > Proteromonas > Proteromonas lacertae. The sequence goes on along the minus strand of NGBS01000830.1, from coordinate 12,379 downwards.
TTTTTCTCCTAATAATATAGTAAAATATTTAAGTAATACAGATTGTGATGTAACTGGTGATAGAGGTTTCTTAGGAGTTGAATATATTGGTGGTGCATTTCAAATATTGTCTAAAAAATATTTACAAATGGTTGTACAACATGTTCCATATTATGTTGATTCTTTAACTACTTTTGATCTTTATTTCATAAAAGCTGTAACTCCATTGGTATAAAATTGTGTAAATTTATAAAGCGTGTTGAATATATTAGGTATGATGGTCAGTTTAATAATTTTGTAGAAGGAAAATTTGCTGTTGTTGAGTCAGTTCCTCCTGCTACATTTTTGTTAGTTTACAATAGAAGTAAAAGTTTTTTGTTTTAATGTATTTAATAATGAATTATTTTTTGTGGATAGTTTTATTAAAAATAAAAAAATAAAAATATACTATTAATTAAGTTCTATTTGTGGTTCAACACTTCCACACATTCCAAATATTATTGAAGATAATACATATAATACACATGGAATTATATAAACATAATGCCATTCTTTGGGAGTTGGATTATCTCCAATTATAGCAGCCGTTATAATTGGTGTTACTATTCCACTAGCAGCACCTGTGCCATTACAGATTCCAAGTAAAACTCCACAGAAAGATGGTGTAATTTCCATTAAATTAGGAGAAACACCAATTGTTGAAATGCAGCAAGCCAACTGACAATGTCATTAATATATAATATAATATAAATATATAAAGTCTCATTAAACATACTCCTGCTAATAATGAGCCAACAATAAATAGAGTTTTACGTAAATATAATCGCTTTACTCCTTTTGATAATAACCAATCTGCAAATAATCCACCACTACATTTACAAATGCCAAAACAGAAAAGGAAACATTGTGAGAAATGCTGCTTTAGAAGTATCAATATTTAACATTTTGCATGTAAGTTGGCATGTAAGTTACAAGAGTAGCAAAACCCCAATTATATGCAAATAATCCAACTAAACATCCCAATGATGCTTTATTAGTAAAGAAGGATAACCAAGGAATGGGTTTGTTACTCTTATCTTCATCAAGTTTCATTGAATCAACTGATAATTTATCCATATTAGAAATTACTTCACTTGGAGATTGAATGGTTCGAATTTCATCATAACTTACAGTTTCATCTTCTTCTGGCTTGTTTTTGATAAATGAAAACCATAATATACTCCAAAATAAACACAATAAACCATATACATAATATACACTTCGCCATCCATATTTATCTTGAATTAAACCAGCAAAATAATCTCCTAAAGCAGTTCCAATTCCAGTACTTGTCCAACAAAAAGCAGTATGAAAACTAAATTCCTGTGGAGGAACCCAATGGCTTAACATAGCGTGAACTGTAGGAAGCATTGTAGCCTGAAACAAACCTAAAACAACTCTCAAAGCAATTCTAATTTAAGAGTAATAAATTGAAACTATACAATACTGGAGATATTAAAATGAACATATAGGAATTAAAAACGATAGAAAACTACTAGCAATTAATCCAATTCCAAACACAGGAGTTGTATATTAAAGAAACTGTTTTGAATTTCTTATAAAAAAGATATACTCCTCCATATTTAGTAGCAAACGCACCAGTTAAGAATTGCATAAATGGCATAACTCCAAAAAGAACGAAGATAAAAGTGTTCCTTTTTGAATTTCTAACAAATAAACAATTTAATAATACCACTCCATCCAAATTCTTTCATCATAGGCATTGCTGTTATTGACATAGCCACTCTAACAAAAATATTCCTAATTCAATTAAGCCGACAATTATACAAGAGTACCTCCACTAGCTAGCATAAAAAGTAACAATATATCTCTTAGGTATCTGATACCACTTTCTTTGTGATTTAAAAATCTCTGGTTCAGGTTTCAATTTAAAAAACAAAAGAATCAAAATAATTGTGTTTTTTTGTCATTTTCTCATATACTATTATGTTTAATAAAGCAGAGAGTATATTATAACATGAAACAACTCAATGGCATGATAAATGTATAAAAAAATCAATAATGCAATGAATCTTGTTTCAAATGACTATTGGCGATTTAAGGAATGATTTCAATCATTATAATCCAATATTCATACAATATTTATTAAAGAAGAAGTAATGATTAACAACATTTTAAAATATTTATTAATTAAGAGCTATTTGAGGTTCAACACTTCCCCAAAGTCCAAACATTATTGCAGACAGTACATACAATACACATGGTAGAATATATGCTAAATGCCACTATAAAATAATAAATAATAATAAAAACAAAAATATATACTTCTGTTTGAGTAGGATTATCTCCAATTATTGCAGCTGTGATAATAGGACTAACCATACCACTAGCAGCACCTGTCCCATTACATATTCCCAACAATACTCCACAGAATGAAGGAGATATTTCCATTATATTTGGTGAAATTCCAATAGTTGCAAATGAAGCAATACCAACAGATAAAGTGATTAAAGCCACACACAAATATTTATTTAGAGTGAATGTCTATATGAATAATTAGTAATATATATATATACAGAACCCATTAAACATACTCCACAAAGTAATATACTTATTATAAAAGTACATTTTCTGATGTAAATTCTTTTAACTCCTTTTGCCAATAACCAATCTGCAAATAATCCACCAACTACATTTACAAATGCTAAAAACAAGTATGGAAACATTGTGAGAAATGCTGCTTCTGATGTTTCTATATTCAACATCTTTTGCATGTAAGTTGGCATGTAAGTAACAAGTGTAAAAAATCCCCAGTTATAACCTGTCATTCCTATAATACAACTTAAAGATGCTTTATTAGTGAAGAAGGATAACCAAGGAATGGGTTTGTTACTCTTATCTTCATCTAATCGCATAGACTCTACTGATAATTTATCCATATTAGAAATTACTTCACTTGGAGATTGAATGGTTCGAATTTCATCATAACTTACTGTTTCATCTTCTTCTGGCTTGTTTCTGATAAATGAAAACCATAATATACTCCAAAATAAACACAATAAACCATATACATAATATACACTTCGCCATCCATATTTATCTTGAATTAAACCAGCAAAATAATCTCCTAAAGCAGTTCCAATTCCAGTACTTGTCCAACAAAAAGCAGTATGAAAGCTAAATTCCTGAGGAGGAACCCAATGGCTTAACATAGCATGCATTGTTGGAAATATTGTTGCTTGGAATAATCCCATAATTATTCTTGATGCCATTCTAAAAAACAATTAAATGATTAAACAATATACATAACAGATACATTATATGAGCATAATGGAGTTAAAAATGATAGAAAAGAACTTGCAAGTAAGCCAATTCCAAATACAGGAGTTGTATATTAAAGAAATTGTTTTGAATTTCTTATAAAAAAGATATACTCCTCCATATTTAGTAGCAAACGCACCTGTAATAAACTGCATAAATGCATAACTCCAAAAGAATGATGATTGTATAGTACCCTTTGTCATTTCTAGAATCACAACAATCTAATGTATACCATTCCATCCAAATTCATCACCCATCGGTAAAATAGTTATTGAAATAGACACTCTGACAAAGTATTCCTAATTCAATTAAGCGACAATTATACAAGAGTTGCACCTAATGTTAGCATCAATGTAACAATATATCTCTTAGGTATTTGATACCACTTTCTTTGTGATTTAAAAATCTCTGGTTCAGGCTTCATTTAAAAAACAAAAATAGCAAAATAATTGTGTTTTTTTTCACATATGAGGTGAAATGATAGATTATTTTGGAGGTAAATAGCTTATTTTCTTGAATTTATTTTGGTTACATATAAAATTGTGATGAATATGAATGAAATCATCACTCATTTCTAATTATATGAAGAATTTGATTATTTTTGTTAAAATAATAGTATTTATGTACAGTTAATACAAAATTTGAAATAATAGAAAAATATTTAATAATATATACAAAATGAATTAATTAAGTGAAGGTTGAGGTTCAACACTTCCCCATATTCCAAACACTACGCAAGACAGTACGTACAATACACATGGAATAATATAAACCAAATGCCACTCCTTCTGCGTTGGATTATCTCCAATTATAGCAGCTGTTATGATAGGACTAACAATTCCACTTATTCCTCCAATACCATTACATATTCCCAACAAAACTCCACAAAATGAAGGAGAAATTTCCATTATATTCGGAGAAACACCTATTGTAGAGAATGAAGAAATACCAACAGATAATGTCATTAAAACTACACAAACATAAATATTTAAAGTGTAAGTAGAAGCCATTAAACAAACTCCAGAAAGAAGTGAACTTACTATAAATATTACTTTTCTAAGATAAATTCTCTTTACTCCTTTTGCCAATAACCAATCTGCAAATAATCCACCAACTATATTAACAACGGCCAAAAACAGAAAAGGGAACATAGTCACAAAAGCTGCTTTGGAAGTATCTATATTCAACATCTTTTGCATATAAGTTGGCATATATGTTACTAACATATGATAACCCCAATTATATGCAAATAATCCAACCAAACATCCCAATGATGCTTTATTAGTAAAGAAGGATAACCAAGGAATGGGTTTGTTACTCTTATCTTCATCAAGTTTCATTGAATCAACTGATAATTTATCCATATTAGAAATTACTTCACTTGGAGATTGAATGGTTCGAATTTCATCATAACTTACTGTTTCATCTTCTTCTGGCTTGTTTCTGATAAATGAAAACCATAATATACTCCAAAATAAACACAATAAACCATATACATAATATACACTTCGCCATCCATATTTATCTTGAATTAAACCAGCAAAATAATCTCCTAAAGCAGTTCCAATTCCAGTACTTGTCCAACAAAAAGCAGTATGAAAGCTAAATTCCTGAGGAGGAACCCAATGGCTTAACATAGCATGCATTGTTGGAAATATTGTTGCTTGGAATAATCCCATAATTATTCTTGATGCCATTCTAAAAAACAATTAAATGATTAAACAATATACATAACAGATACATTATATGAGCATAATGGAGTTAAAAATGATAGAAAAGAACTTGCAAGTAAGCCAATTCCAAATACAGGAGTTGTATATTAAAGAAATTGTTTTGAATTTCTTATAAAAAAGATATACTCCTCCATATTTAGTAGCAAACGCACCTGTAATAAACTGCATAAATGCATAACTCCAAAAGAATGATGATTGTATAGTACCCTTTGTCATTTCTAGAATCACAACAATCTAATGTATACCATTCCATCCAAATTCATCACCCATCGGTAAAATAGTTATTGAAATAGACACTCTGACAAAGTATTCCTAATTCAATTAAGCGACAATTATACAAGAGTTGCACCTAATGTTAGCATCAATGTAACAATATATCTCTTAGGTATTTGATACCACTTTCTTTGTGATTTAAAAATCTCTGGTTCAGGCTTCATTTAAAAAACAAAAATAGCAAAATAATTGTGTTTTTTTTCACATATGAGGTGAAATGATAGATTATTTTGGAGGTAAATAGCTTATTTTCTTGAATTTATTTTGGTTACATATAAAATTGTGATGAATATGAATGAAATCATCACTCATTTCTAATTATATGAAGAATTTGATTATTTTTGTTAAAATAATAGTATTTATGTACAGTTAATACAAAATTTGAAATAATAGAAAAATATTTAATAATATATACAAAATGAATTAATTAAGTGAAGGTTGAGGTTCAACACTTCCCCATATTCCAAACACTACGCAAGACAGTACGTACAATACACATGGAATAATATAAACCAAATGCCACTCCTTCTGCGTTGGATTATCTCCAATTATAGCAGCTGTTATGATAGGACTAACAATTCCACTTATTCCTCCAATACCATTACATATTCCCAACAAAACTCCACAAAATGAAGGAGAAATTTCCATTATATTCGGAGAAACACCTATTGTAGAGAATGAAGAAATACCAACAGATAATGTCATTAAAACTACACAAACATAAATATTTAAAGTGTAAGTAGAAGCCATTAAACAAACTCCAGAAAGAAGTGAACTTACTATAAATATTACTTTTCTAAGATAAATTCTCTTTACTCCTTTTGCCAATAACCAATCTGCAAATAATCCACCAACTATATTAACAACGGCCAAAAACAGAAAAGGGAACATAGTCACAAAAGCTGCTTTGGAAGTATCTATATTCAACATCTTTTGCATATAAGTTGGCATATATGTTACTAACATATGATAACCCCAATTATATGCAAATAATCCAACCAAACATCCCAATGATGCTTTATTAGTAAAGAAGGATAACCAAGGAATGGGTTTGTTACTCTTATCTTCATCAAGTTTCATTGAATCAACTGATAATTTATCCATATTAGAAATTACTTCACTTGGAGATTGAATGGTTCGAATTTCATCATAACTTACTGTTTCATCTTCTTCTGGCTTGTTTCTGATAAATGAAAACCACAATATACTCCAAAATAAACACAATAAACCATATACATAATATACACTTCGCCATCCATATTTATCTTGAATTAAACCAGCAAAATAATCTCCTAAAGCAGTTCCAATTCCAGTACTTGTCCAACAAAAAGCAGTATGAAAGCTAAATTCCTGTGGAGGAACCCAATGGCTTAACATAGCATGCATCGTTGGCAACATAATACATTGAAATCCACCCATTACAATTCTTAAAGCCATTCTATTAATATGATTGACTAACAATAATATACATAAGCCAAGGATAATCAGAACATATTGGAAATAGAAATGAGAGAAAAGCTGTAGCAAGAATACCTGTTCCCAATGCAGGAGTGTGTTGTTAAAGAAATTGATATTTAAGTTGTGTTAAAAAAAAGATATACTCCTCCATATTTGGTTGGTATTGCTCCACCGGGGATTTGAAAAGCAGTATAAGTCCAATAAAATGATGATAGAATAGTACCTTTTTGCATTTCTATAAAAAATGAATATTTCAATTATACCAGTCCATCCATATTCTTCCATCATTGGCATGGCTGTAACTGATATAGCTACTCTTACAAAATACCCCTAATGATTAATTTTGATTAATATACAAGAGTTGCTCCTAAGGTTAGCATAAATGAAACTACATATCTCTTGGGTATTTGATACCATCTTCTTTGTGTTTTTAAAACTTCTGGTTCAGGTTTCATTTTGATTTTTTTAATAATTGTGTCTCACCATATCAAAGATCATTTCATGAGGAAAAGTATATGGGAAGATAAGAATACATTTTTTCTATTGTTTTTGAGAAAGTCATCAAAAGAATATATTAATCTCTGACATATTTCCTAATAATCATTGAAATATGAATATGTCTTTTAAAACCAACAATTAAGATATATTATTTATAAAGAGTTTATTATAATGATTAATATTTGTTTCTTTTACTTTGATATTTTCAAATCAGGTAATAAAGTCTTACAATTACCACACTTTTTACCAGATCTAGTTACCAAATTGATTTTCTTACAATTTTTACATACAATTCTGTACCATCTCTTCTCATCTTGTGGAATCTGTTTACAGGAGCTGCAATGTATTGAAATATACTTATTACATTTACATCTCAAGCAAACAGTTTTATTTTCAGAATGAAGAATTGTATCAACATTACATGTCTTACACTTATGTAACGATTCACTATTATTAACTCTTGAAATCATAGTCGTTACATGGCAAATGGGACATTCTGATTGGATGATTTCATATCGAATATTAGTGGATGGTTGAGATCCACAAATTGGACAAGTAATTCTCACAAAATGATGGCACATACATTGTAAATATATATCATAACACTCAGAGGCTTCTTCAGACAGTTGTTCTAATGGGCTATAAGTTGGAAATGGCGGAATTATGAAATTAAATAAATTGGATCTATCATTGAATAATACATGAAATTGTCTGGTAAAAATGGTGTTATTGATTTCCTATATATATAATATAATATAATATAAAAAATACATCAAATTTTGTCTCATGATCAGAAGCTGGACTTAATGGTTCAGATAATGGCTGTTGCACATGAAAAGCCAATGGTGGTAAATGAGGTGTATTAGTATTGATATCTTTATTCAATTCATTCTGTATTTGACGTGGTGATGTAATATTAACAGATTTATGTCCTCTATCTACAGAAGGAATTACTTTATCAAAATTAATTTCTACTGCATTTGAATTCTCAGCAAACACTTCCACTTCCTTGTACCATGATGTAAATCAATCTGTTTATCAATCTGTTTAGATAATTCTGAGGCTTTGAATGATTTACATTGTATTTGTATTGATGGAGATGTGATTTCTAGTGAATTACTACAGCATTAACTTTCAATATATCATAACCAATTTCTCTTAATACAGCATCATATAAATCAGCTAATATTAAATAATCTAATCCAATCTTTAGTAATAATTGTGATGGTAAATCAATATTACTTTTTAATAATGCCACCTCACCTACTAACACATTTAAAGGACTTTGTTCGTTTGTGTGATAATTCATTGGAATTTGATTTATCTTTTGATACTGATGGTTCATCTTCTATTTTATTATAATAATAGGGTTGTAAATAATAACATAATCCTTTTAATAATTTATAATCTTTAGGAATATGAATTCCATCTGTATTTACATATATTGCATTGGATAATTGAATATATTCAGCAAATAAACTTGTATTATCTAAATTAGTCGTTATTAATACAGTACAAGACAGTTGTATTGGTGTATTTGTTGATGTACTACTTTCATGGAATAAATTTAGTGATAATGGCTGCATATTCTTATAAGGAACTAAACTTAAAAATAACACTTTATTTTCAGCAATTATTTTATTCTTTTGTGATTCTTGTTTTAATCGAATATGTAATTCCTTCGAATGATAAGCTGTTGAATTTAAATCATAAAATATATTGATGGGTTGTGGGAAAAAGAAAGTTTGATCTTCTAGCCGTTTTGATTCTATATTTTGATCTTCATATTGTATTCTATTTTAAATATATAAATAAATAGTAAAAAAAATACTCTAAAAATAAATCATCTACTTCTGGTAAATTACTCAATTCAATATTATTGAAAAACAAACATACGGTTCTACTAGTATCACTATGTATCTGTAACTCCACAATAATCTTCTCAGTTAGATTGTATCTATTATATAATATTAAATGATATTTAGTAGCTCCACTGAATATATTATGTAATGAGATATATTCTTCACAATATAAATCACCTTTTTGATTCTTATTGGAGATGGAGAATATTAAATATCGATGGTTTAAATAGTAAACGGATTGTGTATTGATATCTTGGAGTTTTACATCATTGAATGAATATATATGACTTTTATCAACTGTAGTAGTAGTTGTTGTTGTTGTAGTACAAGCTGTTGTATTATTTTGTTCATTATCTCCTATTATGGATGTATTGCTTATATTATTTAATGAATTTTCCAATGAAATATTTGAAGTGTTTATAGTAGAAATATCATTGACTGAATGTCTATTTGGAGAATATCTTTTATTGTTTACATTTGATTTTTCTATTGAATTGGTATTATTCATAGGTGATTGAACTGATACTGACACTGGGTGGTTGTGGTTGAGGTATTGATATTGGAATAGGCTGAGATTGAGATGGTAATGGTTGTGGAGGAGGATTAATTGGTAATGATTTTGAAGTTTTCAACAATGACGTCATCGTTTGTGCATTATTGGTAGCTGTATAATTAGAGTGTTGGAATGTCGTAGTAAACGGTTGGATATTTGGTAATTTTTGCGGTTAGCTCCAAGTCATTTTGTGGAATTTGTCTTGACAATATTACTTTAACGTCTGAAATGGTTAATACAAATGTTAGTGGATATTTTGACATTGTTGGACTGAAGGAAGGAATACAGAACGGAACTTTTTCACTGAATTGAAGTAATGGTTTTTCATCAAGTGTTTTACCACAGGGATAGTATTCAATATCATTATAATGATTTTCAAATCGTGTAAATATATGTTCTCCACGTTTACATTGTAAATAAGTTGGAAAATCTGAAATGGAGATAGATGCACTTAATTTTAAATTTGAACCTGGAATTGGAATATCGGTAACTGATGCTTCTGATGATTTACATTTAATAGTTGGTGGATCAAAATGAATATTACACTCTCCAATAGTCTTTTGTGTAAAAAGAGTAGAAGGTTCTTTAATTGTGATGGTTAAACCTGTATCATAATTGAATAAATCTGAATAACTGAAGTAATCTGTGAGTGGAGGTAAACTTTCATTTAATACTGACCAAGGTGACTTTGTACCATTGGTATTAATGAATTGTTTGGATATCTTCTTCTTGGAACTGGGGATCTCACAACTAATTATTATTTTCTTCTCTTCTTCTGGTATATTAGTTATACATAATGTGTCAATTGTGATTGTACAAAGTGAATGTTGAATACAAATCAAGTCAAATTTTAATTCAGCTTCAATTACTGTGTGTGATAAAGCGATTCTGTGAGCAGAAGGACCTATAAATAAAGAGTAGAGGTCAATTTCACAATCACCCAAAAAAGGTGTTTCTGCTGATTTGCTATTCTTTTCTGAATATACTTCAATCACACAGTATAGCTGATGCAATCTATTTAGATCATTACAGTTATAAGTAAAAATAACCTGATCATCCCACGATATGATATTATTTTGCCAGTCTTTTATAACTTTTAGTTTTTGTCTTCTGTAATAAATCACCTGAAATTGAAATCTGGATATAAGGGCTCCAATCATTAATCTGTTTTTGATCTCTAATTGAAATTATTAACTATTACAAAATATAAAATAAAAATAAGACTTACATTTTAATTTAAACTTCGACATTTCCTTGAAAATCCTATTTTTAAATCATATTAGGCTTGTGTTAACTCAAGCCTTTAAGTTCGTTTCACTTTAAAAAGACGATTTTAGATGCAACAGTTGAAGGTTGTAACTAGTGCTGATGATATGCCTGTATATAGACCATTAGTAATATATACAAATAGAAAAAATTCACTTATTCTACTCCAAATGGTAGAAGAAGATATGATCGTGCTGAAACGGTATTCATTTTATGATAATAGTTCAAAATAGAATAATAGAAATAATAAAAAATCTGATTTAGCACGTTCACCAGTATTTTTCCATTTTACTAAATAGATGAAGGTAAATTCACCAGTTCCACTATTACCAGTAATTCAGATGAAGGGTTCAGTATCTACTCAATCTTCAACATCCTCTCTCAAACCCTCTTACTGGAAAGATTCTTATACAGATCTAGTAAAAGTAAAAACAATGAGAGAACCTGATGGTTTAGCATTATTAGCAGAAGATAATTCTCAAGTAAAATTAGGATATATTGATCCATACACAATACCTTGTAAATGTAAAGGAATTAACAAAACTGATGTTAGGTATAAGTATCTTAGTAGTATGTGTAATTGTGCAAAGTGCCAATCATTAAATAAATCACCTAATAGAAGCAGACATGGAAGTCCAAAGTCAAAACGACATTCTAAAAGTAACTCTACCTTACAAACATGTTATAGTAATAATAATTATAATTTAACTCCAGATCAAGTGCGTTACTTGTCGTTTACCTCCGCATCTCCATTATCAACGACATTTGCTAGTACTAACAGTTCAAGACCTTATACAGCTCCTAATCCACTTATAGATTCATCATTTATGGAATATCCTCCACATGATGAATTTGATGAAGAGATAGTGAAAATTAGTCCATTCACTTCATTTCCAATATGTAAAGGAATGCCAATCCATGAGAAAGTTGGTACCCCTGCTTCTATTCGAATGAAACCATTTGACAGTAAAAATGTAGTGACTTATAAAAGAAGAGAAGTTTCACCTTATTCTTTAAAGAGTCCAAAACCACTACAATCATTAGCACTGATAGAAAACGAAAAGGATCACAAGTGATGGCTATAGAATGGGTTTATGGTAAAGAACATGACTTGGAAGATAGTAATTCGCAGAATAATGTGCAATTAGAACCAATTACTTCTGCTTCTACCTTACCACCACCTGTGCCAGAGGATGTTCATGATCCTAATAACTTTACTGTTTTAGCTATTGATGCCTTTACAGTAGAAACGTATTTTTTATAATCTATTTTTTTTTGTATTAGAACAAGAACACCTGATGATGATTTAAGTGCGTATGATATGATTAAACTATTTGAAGCTGAAAAGGAATGGTGGATTCAAGTAAACAACTTTTTAACTCCCTCATAATGTAATTATATAATTTAACTGTATTAGTCTGATATAAAAAAGTTTT